>JAOWBB010007235.1:0-11041 GCA_028565995.1 Ricinus marginatus
AAAAAAGAATTTTTCATAATATTTACTATTAAATAAAATAAAAAATAAAATAAAATTTTAACTTTTAAAATAAATCCAAATTTCATATAAATAAAAGTTTTAATTCAAAAATTTCACACAATATGATTAACACATTTTTATTGGTCATTACAGAAGCATGAAACTATATTTTGTCCATGATTTGATGTAATCGCGGAATGTACATTATTATATACTGCAATAGTGGATTTTGGCAGCATCTGTGCCATAAAGCCAGCATCGTTAAAATTCTTTTACTGCAATAGATTTCGAAGAAAAAAAACGAAAATATAATGTTACACATGTGGATGGTATTTGATATGAATCTCCTTTATGGTCAATCGACGGCGAAAATGTGCAGAAAATCTACACAGAAGCAGAAAATTAAAGAAAGAGCTTGGATTCCGATTTTTACTAATACAAGTATCACTGACTATTACTGTATTGAAAGGTACGAACAGTTTAATGGTGAAGAATGAGCTGGCTAATGTGAAATATCTCGAAAATTTACATATAATTTAGAGCATTCCAGAATGTAGATTCACAATTGCAATTCAAACCACTTTTGGTCTTTTATTTCGGTGTCTTTGAAGGAATTTTAAAGTTTAGTACTAAGAAGGTAACAATGAATAATAAAATTGTGTTGTCAAATAGAGAAATTTCTTCATCAGATTAAAAAAGATCTTAATAGTTTCATTTTTCTTATTGTACCGTTCTTTTCGAACGATACCATAAGAACAAGTTGTTTCAATCAATTTTACGAATTTAATATAATGAAAATCGTAATACCATGAGTTTGGTTACAAGATTTAACTTGTACTAATTAAAATGGATCGCAATATAAATTGCAATCGAAAATGAGAATCGCAATAAAAATTTTTCTTCTAAGTGCAAAATTAATGTTAAAAAGATAAATTTGAGTCAGTTATTAATGTCATTTTATAATATTAATTTTTAAGGTAGTTGGTATTTTTCTTTTGTTATTTCGGTTGAAATTTATTAAAAAGAAAAAAATATTTACTCAAATTTGAAGAATAATTTTATTGTTATTACACATTAAATAATAGTATATCAGTTACATTGATATTCGCACGCATAAAAACATACACACGCCAATAACGCAACACATATTCGCTTAACTAAATAAAATAATAACATATAATATATTAAATTCCCTTTTCTTATAGAGTATTCAATGTATACTTACATGTATGTACATATATATATTTAGAATAATTATTGAGACGGTAATGAAAAGAAACAAAGAAATTGGGCCATTTTACGAAATTGTGATATGAAATGTCAATTTGATGTTTAATATAAATGAATGATTAAGATTTAATAAAAATTTCCTAAAAATTGGTAAATTTTTTGACAAAACTGGGAAAAATAAAAAATATATTATTCTTCAACAGAATGTGAGACATATTTTTTAAATGATTTTTACTATAAGTATATCAGACAATTGCAGACAATTATAAGATATTAAATAAGTTTTAGAGGAAGTTATAGAGAGAACTTCCTAGTGGAAAGTGGAAGTAAAATGAAAATTTTTATCCGCACTTCTGTTGTTATTATAATGAATTAATTTATTTCCTAAGTTTGGCATAAAAGTGTGTTTAGTATGCACACACTGAGAGTCATTACTATTATATATTTTTGTATATATATATATACATATATAGAGGAAATGCACTAATATATATGTGACACAAAGAATCAGTGTGATTGCCACACCAAAAATAATGCTGTTTATGACTGATTTTCATTTCCATTATTAAGAAAGCACAGAAAATACGTTTCATCTGTAATTTTACTTTCATCTTTTAAAATTATTTTTTTTTAATAAATACGTTAGAAAATTTTCATTCCTATTTTAGCTTTTCTCACAAAGTTTTTTCAACAAATTGAAAATGCGCTGCTTGAAATCAATTTATTACAATTCATGGCTTTTGTTCGATTTGTCGTTCAGTTCTTTGATCTCGTCTTTCTTCATGTCCCTGTCACCCCAACCCCAAATTATGGTTCCATCGCCAGACCTTTCTTTTTTCCTTTTGATCATTTCCGGGGATACGGTTTTGCAGTCGTAGGCCCATCCGATTTTGGTGAAGAAATCGATGAATCCCGTTGTCAGGTTGAATGTGTAGTCTCCCAGCTCTCCCGTTTTGTAGTCGTAGGGAAAAACGTGGTGATAGTTGTGCCATCCTTCCCCGAGTGCTGCTATAGACACGGCCAGGTTCTCGGTGGGACTTATATTCCTGAAATGATCGAAAACTATATATTAATAACTTAATTAGCAACTAATGACTTTCATTAATTTATATAATTTACAAGCAGAAATGGATTTAGATAACATGTTTCATATATTTCGATACATTTGTTAAAAATACTTTGAAAAAATTAGTACTGAAATTAATTTTTAAATCAAGTAAATTTACTTCAAGTATAGTGTTTTTCGTTATTTTTCAAAAGTAATTTGTCGTGCAAAATGTCTAACATGATAAAAACAAAATTTGAACTCATAAATATTGACAATATGATAAATGGAATGTTCACGAAAAAGATAAAATTGGACTCATCCCTTTGGCTTTTAACTTTTATGAACATTAAAAATAACCGTCTTGTCAGATATTATTTTTAACATAGAAAATAAATGCAGCGACATTGCCTCATTAGCGAAAGTGAAGCCAAAAAAACTATATAAATATTTTTTAATCAATACACAACTTTTTTGCTATGAAAATTTTTCCGCATTATTGCTATTAAATTTAATCTTGTAGCAGGAAGTTCAATATCCAATATTAATCTGTTTTGAACTAATTCTTTGTCTCATCTCTTTTTCCCAAAGTGTTTCGCTTGGCTTTTTGAAAAGATATTTGACTTTTGTAATGTAGCTAATTCACTACATCTCTAGTTCGTGCTGTGAACCATGAAACCGATTTTCCCGATACATCCGGGAATGATTTTTAAGCTGAGACTCGACACAAAAAAATTATGTATTGCAGTAAGGCCTAAGTACGAAATAATGCATTTGTTGATTATAAATAATATATATAATTATTATATATTTAAGAATAATTTTCTACTTTTAAATACGCTATGATTGTAATTGTTAAGCATTTTATAAATAATTATAATGATGTTAAATGGATCGTGAAGTAACTTTAACTTTTCTCCGCGATTTAACAGAAAATCTCGTTTTACACGTCAATAAATATTATTATTCATTGCTCTAATTAAGGAATGTATAATCGGTTGGATGAACGTAATTTTTAAAGAAAATTGAAACTAGATAAAAGATTTCTTACTTATCGTAAGGTCGCATGCCGTACATATGTGCTAAACTGTTCACGAAAAAAGCAATATTTAATGTGATGCAAAATCTTGTATTGAAATGAATCCATAATGATGACCACAGGTTTTCATTCCAGAGATAGCAGGGCACCAACACGGGAAACGCAACGGTGAGTGCTGCGAACAGAGGGTAATAGTATTTCTTCTGCCACATCACCAGTGGATCAGCTTCGAGATCCTTCATGTCGACTTGTATTCGCTTTTCCACGACGTCGGGATGCGGCGTCAGGACCAGCCATCCTACATGGGCGAAGAGAAAACCTCTTTTGGCATTGTGGGGATCGGCATCGGTTTCGCTGTATTTGTGATGCACTCGGTGGTCCAGGGCCCACGTGTATATGTCCCGCTGACCGGTTATGGTGAAGAGCAGCATCAGAATCAGGCGCAACGGCCACTTCGCTTTAAAGGCCCTGTGCGACCACAATCTGTGCACTCCCGCGGTTATTCCGAATCCCGAGGTGTAGATCATTATGAAAACTGAAACGGCAACAACAACAACAACAAAAGGTTGGTGCAATTTATTTCAAATGCTGAAAATGTTAAATAATTCGACGTGAGGTTCGATCGGCCGAGAAGTCGTTCGGATGGTGTCGGGAATCCAACCCAAAAAAAAAAAAAAAAAAAAAAAATGCGGCAAAAACGGGATTGCCACCATCGAAATGACCGTCAAAAGAAAAGTCAGGAATGAAATTAGTTTGGGAGAGCGAATCGCGCATCTGCGATTGAGGATCTTTGCGCTCGGCCGTTCTCGTTTGGCACGTTTCGGGATCGTTTCACAGCATTTTCGTGCGCGATTCCGTCGCACGGCAAGGTGTTCTTTATTTTCAGACGGCACCTGTAAAAACACGGGGAAGGATGTGTAGTTTTAAGTGGATAACTCGAACTTGTCAATGTTTAAACAGATAAGATAAAGAAAAAGAGAGAGAGAGAGAAAAAAAAAAAAAGTTTCCCGCGTGAAGTAAATATATCATTTTGGATTTCAGTGCAGCGAAAAATGGAAAAAAGTTGGGGACGTCTCGGGGTCCGACGTAAATTCGTTATTTCATTTTGTTCCCGCTTCGTTTCCGCGGCGCTTGAGAGCGGTTGCCTTGAATGATGCTAAAAAAAAAAAAAAAAAAAAAGGCTTTCCTGAGCGGAAAGGGCGGAAGGCGCAGGAATTTCCGCTCGAGCGAGATACCGAATCTCCTTCCGAGATTTCGCATTTTCCAACATTTCGCCTGGTTCTGCGGATCGGACATTAATTTTCGGACGTGCTGTCGTAAAATTCCCGCTCGCGCACTCACGCGATCCCGAAAGGAAGCCAAAGGACTTCCTGCGTATGCTTCCCCTCGCTCTGTATATATATCCGGCGCATCGAGCTCTCGTTCGGACATCAAGTTCAATGCAGGGCAAGGAATCGGTTGCATGAAATATCACACGTGCTATCAAATGACTTGCACTTCGTTTCTGCGTGATTTTAAATTTAACTTTAGACCTTTTAAAATTATTTTAAATTATAATATAATTTAGTCAATCACAATTTTTGTAATACGTCGCAAGCGCTTTTGTACGCAAATACACTAATGAAATATACTGCGTATGATTTGATTTTCTGATTCTAACATCGGTGGAGAATAAATTTTTTTTTCTTAAATTGCAAAGACCGTATTTTACAGTATTCGAAATCGTAATTTTCGTTAATAATTACTAAAATATTCTTAAAATTATGTTGACTTAGTCTTACGTTCGAAATAGCGATAAAAATTGAGAGAAGTTAATCAAAAACTAGAAAATCAGTTTATAATTTTGACTGTGAATTCATTTATTTCTTACAGATAAAAACTTGAAAATAAAGCCGGTTAATTTGATTATATTATTTCAATTCCAAATTACATGAATTGGAAACATGTAAGTGATTTTTTATTTTAAAAAAACTAATAAAAACAAACGCCAAAAAGGAAATTATTTTCGATTTTCATGTCATTCTTATTAATTTAAATTTCTATATATAAAATGATAATAATGATATGTAAATAGAATAATAATAACAACATTTAACACTCAAAGTGTTCAGTGAGGGGAAAAATAACAATGAAAAAATGATTTTTGTAAGACTGCACGATGGGCATCATTATTTAACCTTAAATGTGTGAAAATCGTTAATGATTTTTCTCATTAAGAACAAACTGACAGTAGGCTTTCTCATCAACATTTTTAATTTTATTAATTAATCATTTGTTGATATAATTAAATACTGATTTCGGTAACGTGTTTCAAATTATCGAAAATCTGTATAAAAAGATAAAAAAAATTATCTATGCTTTTTCAAACGTAAAAGTAACAGAATTTTGATATCGCATTTTTTCATAACTATTTAAAGTGTATATTTGGAGAGGCGAACGGAATAAATAACAAACTGGCCTCTGCCGCTGCTGAAGACGGACACATTTTCATCTTCAGTCATGATGTCGGATAAGTGATGTATTTAGCCCAGGAATTACTACAGATTTACGAAAATTTCTAAACCAAAATTTTTCCGTTGACAGACCCTAGCTACTGCTCATAAATATAAGACACACAGCTTGAGATAATCCCGATTTTCATTTTAAATAAAACTGGTGGCAATTTTGTTTGCCCAGGATATAATTCCGCAATGTCGATCTACATTGGCAGGCGTAATTTTTCGTTAACCGCAGATAAAAATTTTTTAAGTTCTCTTCTGTTATTCCGATTTTTCGATGCTTTTAACTGTTCGATAAAGCTCTTTCAGCAGTAAGAAAGGCTTTTTGCACGGCAGAGGCGACGCTTCAAAGGCCGACACATCGGGGAAGTATTCGGCTCCGCTGCAGTGGTTCGTACGGCATGTTAAACAGCTCGGAGATGGACATACACATAACAGGCATCGATCAAATTCCTTTTTTTTAATCATTTAGTTAAGTTTCTAGTCAAACGCTTTAATAAGTATATAACAAAAAAAAAATTAGACATTTATCATAATCCCTTTACGGTGTTCAAATATTTATGAATAATATTTTAATTGTACGGTTAATTATTTAATGTAAATCCGTTAAAATGAACGACGAAGTCTCACGTCAAGTGATCAATCCGAAATATGTTATCGTAAAACGAAATAAAATTCATGCATCCTTTGCCTCCTTTAAAATGTGCATCTTTTATTAGTGCAAAGAATAAATTTAATAATTTTATATTAAAAATTAGCAAATATGCATTTAAAATCTGCCACTTTTCGTTTTCGCCGCGTAAAATTTCATTCAAACAGCGGAAAAGTAATAATAAAGTGTGAAGGTGAATAATTTTAGATATTCCTCATTGAGACAATAACTACTGTTTAGCTGCTTGAAAAATAGAAAAAGTGGAAATCAATGATATCAAATATCTTTTTTTCGCTCTACTATTTGTTAATGGGTTTTCGCCAAAATAGTACAAGTGATTTGGCTGGTGACAACATATTGAAAAACATAAGATGACTTCATTAACTGAAATTTATTTTAATAGAAAATAAACAACTGCCTCCGAGGAACTAATTAATAATATTTCGTATAGATATTTCAAGCCATATCAAATGGCTCGTTAGGTTAAAATTTTCTTGATATAAACGATGAATATATATATATATATTGTTTTAATATAACCAGATATAAAAGTTAATGTGTACGTTTTCTGTATTGCACATGGCATTGATAACTGCATTAGTGTGCATGCCAAGTGTGCATTAAACTGGTTAGCCGATCCCAGTTGTGTGTCAGCTAAGACACTAAAAAAAAGGTTTTCTTTCGCGGTAATGTGAATTATACGGGGCGATTTGACGGAAAAACTACAGGGGCAAAACATCCGAAGAAAGATAATTAAAAAGAAGATAGTTGAACTTTGCTTTAAATTTGGGCTCTTTATCTCTATAATTGCAGAGGCACAAATTTCGGGTATTAAGATATGAGAAATGATGTAATAATTTTGTAAACAGAACTTTTTGAGCAACTTGTTTCTTACGACTATAAAATTTTAATCTTTTACATTAATAATGGGCTTAAATATTTGATCGCATGTGGTCTGTAATTTATGACAATTTATAGATATTTTTGTCGCGATCTGATGTTTTTCCTCCACTTTTTCGTTTATTTCATTTTAAAAATCGCGGCTGTGCACTATACCCGGCACTCCGTTGTCTAGCCAATCAGAAATTTGTCCATCACATCATTATGGAAATGGCGTAAAAAAATACGAAGTAAAAAACGCATGTTAACAAGATTTCACGTATGATTTCGTCTCTTGTGTATAAATTATTATCATTATCAATCATTACAAGAAAGCTCCTGCCGTTTCCAAATGTAATGCAGCCTATCTAATGTTTTTCTGTTTCATATATGTTTCAAGATCAATATGAAGTTGGAAGTTTTCAAAGATAAAACAGTTTTTTTTTTCTATAAAATTTTGATTAAATAAAATTAGGAGGAATGTATAATTTAATATGTCACGAATAAATATCAATGATTTGATCTATATTTTAATTTATAAAATAGTTTCCATCGAATTATCTGTGAACTAATTCGGAAAATATAATTTTTCAGCTGCTTTTTCAAACATTTAAACTCGGATAATAAGTCCAAATTAAAAATTCACCATGCAAACAGTATTGATGAGATTGTCTTAAACATCTCGCTTTTATAGAACCAGAGAATATAATACGTGTGACAACGGTTCTTTAGAAGATAAAAATAACAATACAAGGTTTAAATCTTTCTTGCGATGGAAAGCTAAAGTATAAAAAAAAAATAGACTTTTATATATTGTAATAATTTAAGTCAATTGAAAAGAATATATTAAAAAATACACATCTATTAATATAATTAATAGTTAAAATTATTTATTTAATTACTGTGCTAAAATATTTTTATCTAGTCAATATATATTGTAAGCAAATTTTCCAATTCTTAATTTGAAATTTAAAATTTCAAAATCTTAATTTAGTTAAAACAATATTTCATTATACTTTGTACATATAAAAGTTGAACGAAATATAAGCTATAAATAAAGATTAAATGTGTACATGACGAATTAATCATATAATGATTAATACGTATACAACATGATAATCATATAATGATTAATTCCTCAACAAATAACAAAGCATTATCCACGTATAGTAAGTGCAATTTTATATGTTGTGTTATTTAGTTACTAAATATGATTTGCAATTATATAAGTTGCAATTGATGGACGGGAGAAAAAAATTTACAAAATTTATACATCAAGGTTTCGCTCTTATTATATGGAGGAATCAAATTGTGGAATATTATTTTCGCCTAATTATTCATACATAAATTATATATACATGCAGATGTTATACAAATTGATACGAATATTTTTTAGTGTTCGCAAAAAAAGAGTTTGTTATATTTTTTGTATTTGTTTTTTTGTTTTCTTTAAATACTTACTCCATAATAAGTTTTTCAAATTTCTCGAAGCAACTAGCAGATACAGACCGTAGAGTGCGCCCAGATGCACATAAAGAATTGCTATAAGGTCCAACCATCGTATCTGAGGTTCGAATTTTGTTTTTGGTTTTCCCACTTCTTTGGTATTCCCGTTCTCTTCTTTTATAGTGTCGAATTTACCACTTCGTTGACATTGTAATGGAGTCGTAACGCAATTAGCACTTCCGAAATTACTGTCCTTGTATTTTTCATCTTCAACTCTTTTCGAATTATCATGCATGTCTGTTATGATGATATTCCACAGAGTCAGAAAATGATAAAATACTTTCTGGAAATTTAAATATCAGATTGCATTTATTAATGGGATAAAGTTAAATTTTGATCATCTTCAGCGTAAACATTCATAAATTTGGAACGTTTAAATCATACTCTTAAATTCATATTTAATTGTTATTCACTAATCATGAAATGCACACATTATATTTTGAAGTTGTTATGCTTTATATTTCTGATTCGTAAAAAAAAATTTATAAAAAAAATGTTACTTATTTTATTGCAGAACATTTATTAACCTGATATGAAAGTAGGACGTATTGGCGAGAGCAAAATTTATGTTGAAATTATTTAACAGATGATTATTTGTACATCAAAAAGATGAAATTTTAATTTGCGGGGATAATTCTTGGGGGTTCCCGGACAGAAGAAATGCCGGTAGAAGAGAATGCATTATTCGAAATATTATTGAAAAAACGAAATTGTCAAGGAAGTAGAATAATCAGATGGGAACGTTTAAATTTTAAAAATAATTACATTGATATCAATACACACACTATGTAATATTAAATAAAATAGGGAACGCAAGGCCACAAATACGCTTCCCGGGGTATTAAGCCATTGTGTGCCTTCTACTAATTGGTATAAAAAGAATATTTGAAATCTAACGATTAAGTTTTAATGGCGCTCGCAACATGCGACGATCAAAACCGGGTTCTTGAACTTTGAAAATTTCTTTGGAAGATAAAAAATCCAAAGTGCAATAGTCCGATAGAGCTCTTTTGGACTACACATGAAAACAAATATCGCGAAGTGTAGCAAATCTAAAAAAAATGTACTGCAAAGAGCCACATCAAACCAGTATATTTGATCACTCCAAGAAGATCATTCATTTTTTGAACGTTCATCCGCGCCCGTTTGAATGGTACCAGGGTAAATTCAGATAACCGAAGGTGGCGGAGGTCGAAAATTGTTAAAGTTTTTGGATATGAAAATAATTTAAACGTTTCTCTTTCTTATAATCCTCGAACGATATTTTCACTTTACGAAACTGAATGAAGTAATGAGACACTGAAACACAATACACTCTTGGGATGGATTGCTTGCGTTTTATCTTTAAGGATTACCTGTTATTATTTTTCTCATGGTGGCGAACGATATATGGCAGTAGGTTTAACCTTGCTTTCCCCATTTTCGCTGCCGAAATAAATTATTTTTCAATTTCCATTTATTCAGAGTCAACATTTTTACCGGAGGTTTTGTCACAGAAGAACGGAGAACGTGCTGCGGGTGGTTTTTCCTCAACCGCCGTCGCGGCGAGATTAAGCGATGGAGGAGAAAAAAAAAAAATCGGGGGAAAGTTCCTCAGAAAGTACCTAAACGTGAATCATTTCGAGTCACAAAATCGTTTTTTTCTCTCTCTGGGTGTTATTCAAGATCAAAATGCCTCGAAACCTGGGAGAGACGGACGAGTGCTGAGAAACACGAGAAATGGTTGCTTTTTAATGCAAACAGCACACCAGATTTTGCGATAAGTTAATTCTTCTTCAGCGTCAACGTCAACCGAGAGGCGTTGCTTCCGCTATCGCTGGGACGCGCGTCATTTCGCTGTTTGTTTTGCCGCAGGTAATTCAGGTTGACTATAACGAATAATTATTGAAACTTTTAGAAAAATTTTTTAATTTTTTCATTCGGAATATCGCGCGGAAAGCGAATACAAATGCATCGCCTGCATGCTCCATTCGCGTTTCTCTTCGATCTGTTACAAATACAGAAGAACTGGAGCTCCAAATAATTGTACATTTGTCTGCAGGTGAAGTTATCGCTGGCAATTCATTTCAAGCAAGAATCGGAGATTATTTTTTCTCCGCTTGTTGATGCACATATAACATAAATGTATAAAAATAAAAATAAAAAATTGTACGTTCACGCGTTTCGATTTATTTAATTTCAAATGGGTTGAT
>JAOWBB010007236.1:0-11018 GCA_028565995.1 Ricinus marginatus
GGGGGGGGGGAAAGAGAAAAAAAAAAAAAAAAGGAAAATTGGCGGCCCGTCCGCAGCGCGAGGGCCGATTCCTGCTGCGCGATAAATCAAAATCCAAAAAAAAAAAAAAAAAAATTGCGAGAGAGTCATCAAGCGATTTCGCGTGCAAAAGTTGCAAGCTGCAAAAGCGGAGCGAAAGTCGTAAATTTGACGGTTCCGCGTGAGACAAAGAAGAAAGTGGCAGCAGAGTGAATCGATGTTTTCGCTCGGGGAGAGTCTTTGAATGATGTCTGTCGTGGAAGGAGACGAGGAAGGAGAGGAGGTCGATGAAAACGTGAAAAATGAATGGTAGTAATGAGCTTATGTGAGGTGTAAAGGAGGAAAGAGAACAAATGACTCAGTCATTTGAACTAAAAGTGATATGTTATATACCGGGTCTGAGTTATGGCACCAATTATAGACCGGAGCCCGGCCATAAAACATGGCTTCTTTCACTTTGGATGGAAATACAAGTAAATAATGGCGGCATTACAAAAATACATGGCCGTCATTTATTATTTACGGCAACAGTCATGAATCAACTTCTTTATATTTTTAACGTCAGTTTACATTATTATCGCTCTCATTCCCCTCAGAAATTATAATTAATAAATATTATTGCTAATGAAATGAATTTTTCCGCGTTTCTTTCGGTGGATGGAGCGTGGTGCGGGGGCGCGAAGATGGCCGCGGTTTTCCCTTTCCCGCCCCGATCGCGGGGGATGTTTTTTCGCGTCGAAAAACCGTCTGCCGGACCCGGCGTACGGACCGCGATTCGGCCGTTAATCCAATCTTCGGCGGAGGAAAATTCGAAAAGTTGGGCGACGATTCCGAGCGGAAAAATTCGTAAAGGGGAGGCGGGGAAAATCCCGCGGCCGCTCGGCGCCGAGATGCAAATGACATCGAGCGACGATTGTTCCAACTATCACCAGCGGCCATTTTTACAGTAGTTTGACGGGCTGCCGCTGCGGCGCCAGCGTGCGGTGGCTTTCGCTCTTTTCGCGCGCTTTTGCGTCCACACACCCCCCCCCCCCTCCCGGCATCGCGACATTTTCCTCTTCGTGAGGACGGTCTGCCGTCCGTGTCACAAGAAAAAAAAAAAAAAAAAAGCCGAAGTAACCGATTTTGATAGCAGGGTGGGAAATTCGAAACGATCAAGATGTGCTTTACGAACTACAAAAAAAAAAAAACAGGAAAACAGAAACAATTTGGTCAGCGACATTTTTCTTTTTTCAGAGAGTATATTAAGAAATTCAAAAGTTATCCTACTCGGTTACGCATAAATTATGAAAAATATTTATTGCTTTTTCGCACTTTACGCATTAAGGGATGTTTTTTTTTTCCGATTCGTCAGCAGAATTGTTACGTATGAACACCGAAGTATTTATCTATTAATATATTTATTTATCAACCTTACAGCAAAGTTCAATCAACAAGGTTCTTCTTGCACGGTCTCTGCGGTTACATGAAATGATTTTCGGACCACGTCCCTCGGCAGTTTCCTTTCGGCGCGGTCACTGCCGAAGAGGCGGACCGTCGATTCCGCCGGTGCTCTACGTGGTTGAAACGACCCAATCTCGGGTTTTGCAAATAACATCAAATTTAGTTTTTTTTATTGTTGGGTAGTGTTTTTGAAGTTTGCTACGCATTCCTCGAAACGGTACTGGTTTCGCGAAGAACACTTTCGGATCCCTAAAAATTCGGTTCGCTTTGTTCTACAGCATTTGTTAGGTCAGTGATTTCACGATGGCAGCGAGCACTGCAGCGAGGTGGAAGACGTCGCACGGCATGAGCGAGGGCTTTCCCCGCGACCGCGTCGTTCCCATCTCCGCCCGCAGCCGGCCTCCCTCTTCGGTTCTCGCCTTCACAACTGGAAAGGTTAAGAAAAGAGGTTAGGTACCAGCGGAAGACGCCCGCCGGAGCGAATTTCAAGCTCCGACGAAAAAAAAAGGTTCGAACGGTTCCCACCTCTGTCCTTCGGTGGGTTGACGGTCGGAGGCACCACCTCATTGACTGCGTCCACTCTTGTCGGACGCCTTTCCTTCCCTTTCTCCTTTTGCTTTTGCTTCGCTCTGACCGTCTTTCTTTCTTTATCCGGCGCTGCTGACATTGTTGTTATTGCTTCCATTGTTGTCGAAGGCCTTGCAGCTGTTGTTGTTGTTGTTGTTGTTGTTGTTGTTGTTGTCGGTTTTGGAATGTCTGAAATTGAAAAGTTCGAATTTTTTGCTCCCGATTTTTCGATCTCAGCAAGGGGAGTTCGGTCCTCAGTTCGGAGGATTACCTTCGGAAGTCGAACCGTTGCCAACGTGCGGGAATCGCGAATAACCATTTTCCTATTAAAGAGGATCGGTTTTCCCTGCTTGGGGGAATTAAAGGGGAAAACGGAGGGAAAATTTTCCTTTTATTATTTGTGTATTTTGCTTCGTGCAGTGTACAAAAACCTTAGAGGGAAGCTGAGAAACTGACATGGGCCCAGGTGAGCTTATGCTAAACGAAATTTTATCAGTTGCCACTCATTTTTATTTTGCCTTCTGGAAGCAGGAAAGGTGAGAGTTTGGAGAGGAAAAGATTCCATCTTCCGGACTCCTCCAGGTTCCATGTCCAAAGATCCCGCGAACTTCAAGAAGCAATCACTAAAATTAATTTCGAATTGGTGGGTCCCATAAATAACATCTCGAGGCTCGGGAATAAATAAACTTTCAAAGTTTTTCTCCGGACGTCCCGTTAAAAAAAAAAAAAAAAAAAAAAAAAAAAATTCTTTATTTCCTTTAGGAAGAAACTAACGATCCCGGACAGGTTAATCTTACTCACCTAAAAGGCATTACGTTCTGCGTAAAATGGACATCCTTATATCTCGATCCGTGGGAAAGGCTCAACAGGGGATTGAGTCGGTCCCGTTCGAAGTAGGGATAAGATTATTATACTGATAGAATGACGTCCGTTCT
This sequence comes from Ricinus marginatus, assembly GCA_028565995.1. Lineage (NCBI taxonomy): Eukaryota > Metazoa > Arthropoda > Insecta > Psocodea > Ricinidae > Ricinus > Ricinus marginatus. The sequence continues at coordinate 2,964 of JAOWBB010007236.1, forward strand.
GAAGAATAAAAAAATTGGATGGAATGGGATAGTTCTTTACTACTTCGGTTATAAGAGAACTTTGGGAAGTAAAATCCGATAGAGGGTTAACAAAAAGTATTACGATACCGCCTCCTTTTTTGTTCTTTTTATCAGTTTTCAATAGGCCGTACAATTACTCCACCGCAGCGTTTATATTCGACCGTACCTCGGCAAGGGTACTTGAAAAAGTGGAAAAATCGTGGTCTCCCCCCTGCCGGCAACGACCTGCAGGGCATACCTCCAGCAGCTCCGGCCTTATCTGCTTCGCGGAGCTCATTTTTTTTTTTTTCTCTTTCCCCGGGATCGTGGGAAAAGGAAAAGTGTAGGAAAAAAGCGATTCAGACGGGGGATGTTTATTCTTCTCGCAGCGCCAGTGATGGATGATATCTTTGATGCGAGCCCATAGATGGTTGATACGTGTCACGGTAAAAGCATTAAGGAAGAATGACAGGCTACGAGGGGTGGTGCAGCAAATAAATGGGTCCAGAGAAAAGCACTTACGATAGAGCTTAATTTCGCCATCGGTTTCTCCCAAGGAGTTTCTCGAAACGCACTTGTAGGATCCGTAATCGGAGACTGCGACTTGCTTTATGGTCAGCTTCATGTGCACCTTGTAGGCATTGTCTACGAGAACGGGTTCGTATTTACCGTCTGAACCTGGAAAAGGAAAGAGCCGGCAATTCGACGTCGGTTCCCTCGCGGACGGTCGTCGGAAATTTTTCCGGGGCGCCGAATCCTCATTCGCCGGGTTTTGATCCTGCAGCCGGGTCCGCGGCACAATGCTCCTGTCGCTTCGTTCGTTCCGTCGCGACGGCATTAAAACGACTGTTTGTCTGCCGCGGGCAAAAATCCCGGGCGAATAAAATGAAGCGTCGGATTTTTAAATAAGCAGTCGATATTGCCGTGTGAAAATTTCGGTTTCAGTTAAAAAATAAAACGTCTCGGGGAGAGAAAGAGACCTGCGGAATATTTTCCCGCTCAGATGATGCTGAAAATATCGGTTAAATGAAATTTTCCTCATCGCATCACTCTTCCATCCGCTCCCTGTGGGTCGGTTAAAATCGCGGGAAGCCTCCACGGATGCGGATCCGAAGCTGTTTCAGAGCGTTGCTGGATCAGCACTGATGCCCTCCAAACAGTTTGTCAAGATTCCGATCAATTAGATTCCTCCTCCGTCGCGATTCAACGTCAGCCGGGGATTACTTTTTAATCCCCTTCATCCGATATAACGAAGAGATCAATTCGTTATTAGGAATTAATCTTATTAATCCCCGTTGGTCTGGCCCGGATTCGGATAGGACCAAGTCGGATGTTACGAGGTGAACGCTTCGAACGCGTCCATCAAACTTTGGTGTAGGTCGAATTTTTGAGTTTTGCGGAGAAGGCGCGACTCCCCTGGTTGCGGCCCTGCCGGAATTTTCCGGCGGCTGAATTGAAAAGCTGACCCGGACCGGAGTTCACGCCGGTGGAATGCAGCAGCAGGGAAGTCGAAGGAAATTTTAACCTTTTTTCAACTTAATAAAGCAAAAGTTATGATTTCCTGATGCTTTTCACAAAAAAAAAAAAAAAAAAAAAAGAAAAAAGGGTAATTTAAATTTTCTTTATTCAAAGTGGAAGACCAGCACGGCTGGGGGGGGTGGCACCGGCAAAGGGAAATTACGAAAGAAAATCCCGCGAGAAAGGCATCGGCGCCCCCGGATCTTACCTCGAAAGGAGAGATCCTGTTAAAATTTATTAAAAAGGATTTCTTTTCAGCCTTTATTTTATTTATATTTTTTTCCTACCCCTCCCTCCCTCACCCCCACCCCCTCTTCCCCGCACCAAAATCTTTGGAATTTACTGCCTGGAAAAGCAAAGGAGAAATGCCGGAAATTTTGTTTTTTAATCCCTTTATAAACATGGTAAATTGCTTTGGTTCATCATTTGATCTCAACTTGTATCCCTAATTAGCTAAAGAGTCGGAAAATCACAATCGTTCCCGCTTCTAATCTCTATTAATAAAGGCAGGGAATTATTTTCCCCGAATGTAAGGAGCATTTTCCGTCGGAGGAAGGAAATTTACCGTCACAAACTTCAGGGAATTTTTTCCCTTTATCTCTCTGCAACTTCTTCCGCCTTGTTCCTTTTACTCGATTAACCGCTTTCTTTTTTCTGTTTTGTGAAATATGAGGACAAATTACATCACATATATATATATATATATTATTTTTTTCTCTCTCACCCCCCCCCCCCCGAAAATCCATGCATTTATTCAGTGATTATCAGGTTGATCGGATGTACCTTGAGCAATTGTTTCTCCGTTCCTCGTCCAGTAGTTTATCGATTTCGGAAATGCCTCGGAATGGCACGAGAGAGCCATGCTTTCCCCTTCTTGAGCTCCGACCAACTGATTCTGAATCCAGATCATGGGCGGGACTGCAACAGTCGAAGAGAGAGAGAGAGACTTGAAAACACATCGCGCCCGACGGCCAGAGCCAGCGAGGCTGCCCCGGTGCATGTGCCGTACTTACAGTGAACGATGAGCATTATCCTCTTGCTAACCGAGGGGGGGACTCTGTTGGATGCAATGCATAGGTAAGCTCCCATATGAAGGCGATTCACTCTGGTTATGTTAAAAACGGAGCCCTCCACGCTGAGCACTGCGAACATCGAAGCCCTTCGTGATGAACGCATCGTTAGGTGCCGGACGGACGTTCGGGTGATGCGAAATTTCCCGGGATAAGATTCCCTCATTAGGTCGAAATTAAAATCGCGGATTCCGCCAAATCGGAGAGGGATGATATTTCATCCCTTTGTCATTCTACCTTTCCGGGGAGGTCACTTTTTAAAAAAGCACGGATCGATTCCCATAAAAAGGTTCCGTCCTTTCGGGGATGGAGGCACAAAAAGAGAACCTTATCTTGTCGCGTAGGCCCCGGGGGCGTTATGCATTCCGAGGGCCTCCCAAGCCCAAGAAGGATCAAAGGAGTGCAATTATCATTCCTTTCCCTGCCTTCCTTGTCCTTTTATAATATTTCTTCTCTTTTAATCAGTTTTCCAGGGGAGATTTCATCTTTTCTCAATTTTTTTTTTCCGGTATTATCTCAATAATGGCTTTCGCAAAGGCAACAGCAAATAATTTGCAAATTATCTTAGGAACGAACAAACGAGACGACGTCTGCTTTCGCGGCTGCGGTACATTTATCTGTGGAATATCCACTCTGCAACAAAGCCTCCTTATTGTTTCACATCCCGGGGGGGGGTGGGGGTGGGAAATCAGGTTCTCTTCTTTTTTTGTTTTTTTATTCCCCCCCCCCCCCATCCCCCACTTTGTGCTGAATCTGTTAAACATACCGCTAAACGTCGCGGAATGCACGTACAACAAATAATTTACGACATGAATGAAAAATGTTTTCGTAAACGGCGGCGTTTGGTGGCTTACGGATGTGTCCACTTAATTAATCACCGACAACAAGTTTGTAGTCACAAATGGGCGATTCATTCTCATATTAAACTTTATTAACTGTTGTTACGAGTTAAATATCATGGTATTAATTAATTATTACGTTATTAGTCCGGTTCGCGTTCGCAGCCCGTTAGAATTTCCGTGTGCTCCAAGCGCGTTCGCAGTTTGCCGCAGAAAAAGCGGTTGGAGGATCACTCGGACCCCGCATGCAGCAACCTCGGTTTTTCCAGTTTCCGCTTGGTAACCTAGCGGGGAAGCGCTTTAACATGAGAGCGGACGCCTCCCCTGGAAAAAGGGGATTTGTTCCGGGCTTTTTTTTTTTTTTTTTCCAGGTCTCCGTCCGGAGACGTTCGGTAAATCGAAACAATGAAAATCAATTTTAGACGGAATGCCGATGCGAAAGTGCACGCTTATTGGCAGCCAGTTCCATGGCTCCCCGCTGGAGAACGGAGCTCACCGTGGCAGCGGCTTTTTTTTTTTTTTTTTTTCCTGACTGGAATTTAGCCCGGAAAACGGGCGAAAGACTCGGAAGTGCCAACTTCCAGTTCGATCCTTGTGGGCCGCAGCTTCGAAAATGTTCCAATTCACGGCCTATTTCCAGCATTATGCGTCGGGGTTGCGGTCCCTTTACCCCCAAGGACCGTTTTCTCGTACAGCCTTTTGCTTGGATTTTTTTTTTTTTTTTTTTATTTATCCGGGAGCCCGTGCGATGATGATAATTCGGCCAAGCTTTCCGAGCCCCTTTTTACGGTCGCTTTCCCACTGGACCGCAGGCTCCGAGCAGGGGACTCAAAATTTATCTCAGATCATTCCGAAAGGTATTTTCCCCCGGGCAAAAAGCTTTAACAAAATTTTTTCCCATTGCCCGCGACCCGCGCGCGGGTTAAATATTGAAATGTATCGCGCGTAATCGAAAAACCTAATTTTCCATCGGGGACGGGAATTCGCATTTTCTTTGAATCCGATTGCTCCCGCAGCATTCCTCCCGGTCGTTCGAACCTTCGACGCTTTTGCGGGAACTTAACCTTACCCGTCCCATCCTTGCCGCCTCGTAAATATATAAATATATGTGTATGGGAAGAGGCGATCCCTTTTCCCATCTCGGGCCGTCTCTTTGTTCCCGCAGCCTCCACCCAAAAAAGCTTACGCGACGAGCAATCTGACTTTCCGAACGGTCGGATTTTACCGTTCATTTATCAATTTTTATATCACATTGTAAAAATAAAAATAGAATATGGAGCCTTTGTTCCCTACTCGCTATATGGAAATTAAAGCGAGAGCCCTGGAAATTTTTTTTTTTTTTTTGGAATTGCATTTCGACGGGGAAGGCGGCACGGGGAAAGTTCGTCCAAAAAAAGGGACGAAAAGGTTCTGCCGTTTTTGTAATTGGTTTCAAATCGAGAATATTTTGCCGCGAACCATGTGTCACGATACGTAAATAGCATAATTCATTGTTTCTCCCTGATAAATGTTCATCCCCGAGCGCGTTCCACGTATTTTCGGAGTCGGGGGTTGACGCTTTTTCGGACGTTTGCATTCGAACCCCCCCCCCCCCAAAAAAAACTGCTGCCGATTCCGAACCGTCCGCCGCCGCTCGTCCGAGGTGAAAGCAAAATTCTTCAAGGGGCATTCGCCCGGGAGAGCGATTTGCCGAGGTTAATGCAGCGAAACGGTGGAGGCGCATTTTATTCACCGCCGCGGTGCTTGTTAAACAACCCCCTCCCCCTACCTTTACCTCACGGAACAATTCCGACCGGTCTTCCCTAGGGGTTGGCCTTTCCCCAATTTAAGACTTTGCAAATTTAACGTCTAATAATGAAACGGAAAGTTCCGGGGGTTCGCTTAAGAAAGTCGGCTTGTCACTAATCCTAAGCTTCTTACCGCCTAATGCTCCGACAAAGTTGCGACAATTTTCCCGGCCCGGTTTATCTTACCCTCTTTCCCGTTGTTCAGCGGGATCGGTTCTCCTTGCTCGCGTTTCCACACAATCGTCGGCGGTGGAAAACCTGTTGCCGCGCACTGCAAAGTCACGTTGTTTCCTTCCCTGACGACCATGTCCGTGCTCGTGGGGTAGTCCAGGATGTCGGGCGGCACTGCAGCGGGAAAAGTCAAAAAGATCGGACTTTTTTTTTTTTTTTATGTAGCTTCCATCTCCTTTCCCGTTCGGCGAGTGCCTTCTCCCCCGGCAAGTAACGGTCGCCGATCAAAGGAACGCGGAAAGGTACACCATATTATTTTCTTTTAATTCGATAATTTTTAATGGTTCGTCGGACGTCTCCCGAATCTTTGACAGTTCCCCGGAGAGAATTTTTTTTTTTTTTTTTTTTTCCTTTGATGTTGGCATTTTCGAAATCGTTCCCCATTTATTGCATCCCGTGCCCGAAACAACCTACCTACTACTTCGAGGTACCCGATTTGACTCTTCATTGGATCGGTGTTGATCTGGCACATGTACCAACCCCTGTCTGACTCCTTAACCTCTCTTATGTGAAGGAACCAGGTTTTTTTGTCGCTGTTTGCCACGGCGATTCGGTGATTCTTTGTTATTACGTGCACCGCTATGGTGAGGATTGTCTGGGTGTCCACTCTTAACCATGCAACCTGAAAATAAAGTTTTCGCAACTGGAATTCTCTCATTCAAATGCGACTTTTACACTTCGCTCAACAGGCAACAAATGAAAGTTCTAAAATTTTAATTTAAAACTTCACAATCTATAGAAAATCGAAACGCTGAAAAACTTAAAAATTACATGTTAAAAAGCTTTAAATTAACATTAATGGAAGTTTATCTGTTTTCCTTTAAAAAGGGATGCAAGATCAGATAGGTGCTTTGTCAGAAGTCAATGCTGATATTTTATTATAACTTTTAATAATTAAACTGTCTCTGCGTTTCCTTGGTGAATGAACTGAAACAACAATTTCAGTGTTTATTTACTTTATTACGCATTTGAAAAAGTAACTGCATCAAAAGCAATGATTACATTAAATTTCTCTTATTATTAATTCGTACTGCGTTAAAGCTGCAGGAACTTTTAAGTGATACTTCACAGCAGTTTCATAAAACCGAAAAAGTTAAGATTAAAAAATATCTTCGGCGTTTTGCACGGAGCCTTTTCCCTTTTTTTTTTTTTTTTCTTAGACCTTTTCTTTTTAATATTCGATGACACTAACCAAAATGAAGGCTTCGAGCATTAGCCTCACCGATTGCCGTGAATACGAATTGATTCGCGAAAAAGCTTTATTCCTTTATTTATTACGGCGACGCACATAATAACGTAAATATAAATCTCCGGCAACACTTTCGATTCAAATTTCGTTGATTTATGTAAAAAAAATTTATTTCCCCGCAAAAGCCGGCGGGGAAATTTTTTTTAATTTTCATTTGCTACTTCCGGGGATGCAGACGACTGCAAAAGCGAAGGCGACTCTCCGCGTCTTTTTCTGGGGGGTGGGGAGGAAAGGGGCGGGGGTTGAAAAGCGCAAAACGAGGAGGAACTCGCGGGGTTCTATTATAATGATAGCTTCACTCGGTTCCGGTCGTTTCATCGTTGCCCGCGTCGCGGAAGGAGGATGATCGGAAAATTACCGCAAGAAACGAGAGAGAAATGTATCTAAAACTTTCCGATGTTCAGCTGCTGCAGTTCTTCGGCAGAGGTTTTTCTTTGCTCCCCCTTCGGAGCAGCTGACGTCACCTGCAGGAACCGGAGGCAGGAGTCGCGAAACTGAAAATTTTTGCTGGGAGCGATGCGAGAGATCTCCGTCGCACTTGCGATGAAACTTTCGGAGCGGAAGCTGGCCAAATCGCGGAGTTTCCGTTTCCCGCGTCACATTCGACCAGTTTTTCCCCGGGACCGGTTTCTTTCCCCCGGTTGGGGTTATGACGGTTTCCACTTTTCAAACGGTGTCATTCGCATCAAAAAAAAAAAAAAAAAAAATATTCGGTTGGTAACGACGCTGCACGTCGGATCGATTCGCCCGGAGCATATACGCGAAAGTTAAAAAAAAAAAAATGGTCCTGTTAAATAAATAAATAACTTTTTTTTGTATAAATAATGTTCAGTATCTCTCCCGTTTTTGTGATTTATAATCTTTGCTTTTAAGCATTTCATAAATAAAAATCATTTCCGAACCGTAAATTCTACCATCCGAAGGTGATTTTCTTGCTGCTGATTCAGGTCTCTTCTGGTGAGAGGCTGGATAGGAAATTTTCCAGTCCGGGAACCCGTTTCGTCGATTTCCTTATTGAAGACTTACCTCGGTCTGAAGCTCTTTCAAATTTTATTTATTTTTTTTTTCCCCTTTTTTCGCAAATGCATTAAGGATTTCGGTTGCGGAGCAGGGTTGCAAACGGATGAGGAATCGACCGGGAGATGGGGATTTATCAGTTTCCGGAGGAAATCCAATTTCTTTTAAACCTTTTCCTTCCGGCTCCCGCGCCTTTTGCTCTAATTGGGGGTGTCCATTAAAATCGTTCGGGAAATTTAATTACGGACGAAAAAGGAGTTAAACAATTCCCATCCGAAAAGATCGCGCTTCGGAATAAACGCGCGCGACTCCCTGGGGGTGGAAATATTCTGGCCGGGGGGTGG
>JAOWBB010007237.1:0-11016 GCA_028565995.1 Ricinus marginatus
CCGCCCCCCCCCCCCTCCTCCCCGCGAGGCGTAAAAATACATAAATTAACATAATTTGCTAATTTCAATGCAGAAAAATATTTAACTCTATCGAATTTCGAATCTTGGAGAGTAAAGAAATTCGATTTTCGAGAAAAAGAAGATAAAGAGAAAAAACTGCATCAAGTCTTGAATAAGTTATTCGAATATTTACAAAAATTGTTTAACGCTCCGAAAATCCTTTTCACTTTTCGTGATTTTAATATTTTTAGGTTCGGGAGGTGCGATGAATGCAGTTATGCTCTTGAAACTTTTTTTTCTTTCTTTCGAACAACACATTAACAGTGATAAAACTGGAAAAACGGCAGCATTTTGAAATTTAATACACACCCAGATTTTACATACGCATATATATATATATATGTAATGTTTTTTTTTTTATGCCTGCGGAAAATTTTTCGGTGCTCATGCTTCAATGACAAAAGCTATATTATCCTAATGCAGCTTAATGATGATGATTTTGGGCAAATTACCTGTCGGCAGTTCTGAACGGGAAGCAAAATTTCTTTTCCTTACTGCTGTTATGTTTCGACCGGTTTTTCCCTTACATTTTCCAGGTGCGACGAGATCGAAAAATCGGAGGCATCCCTCCGTCGGCTGCAGGGCGGGAAAATGGAAGTTTTAACGCGTTACACGCGACAAAACTGCCGGACGTTCGCAGTTTTCAGCGTAATCGGGCATTTCCCTTCCGTGCCGCCACGAAAAGGAAATGGCGAGCAGGCAATCAAAATGCACTCGGAATGTTGCATGCGAAGAGCGCCGATTGCCTTTCACGTGCACTCAGATTCTCCGTCGGGGTTAGGCCAAAACCCCGTGCGGGGCGCGATTGGCAATGGTAAAAAATTTTTGCCGACGTTAATTACAAATGATAAATATCAATGATAAAACCGATAAAAAAAAAAAAAAAAAGATTGATAGTAAAAACCTAAATTTTCCGCCTTCCGGAATAAAACTTTCGCATAAGGGTGAACTGGAAAAAGCCGAAGGATCAGGTAGAGGGAACAGGTTCCCAATCCCGTCTCTCCTCCGGGTAACTTGGTCCAAAAGCGTGGATGAATCTTTCTTCCGCACGTCAGGATCTCGTTTTATTCGTGCGGAAACACAACGGAACCTGGACCTTTTCGCGCGACAGGAAGAACGATTCACGGAAGGCACAGGGACAGGATTGCCAACCACGTCAAATCCCGGGCTGCATTAAAGATGGATTAAACCCTCAACCGGGAAAGTTTTTTTTTTTTTCTTTTTGATTAACGATCCGAACCGTTTGGTTTGGCCCGTGCATTTACAACCAAATTGAATAAAGCCGGAGCCGGTTCAGATCACCTGGAAAAATTCATCGGAAGCCTCTGCTGCAGCGGAGCAGTCGAAACTCGCGGGCACCCCCAATGCGATAAAGGAAACGTAAACGACAGCACTGAAAATGAATAATTTTAAGGACTGCGAAGTAAATTCATGCATACAAATCTGTGATTCCCTTTCGCTCGGGTGGAAGTAAATGCATGAAAAAAAACCGTCAGCGCTGTTTATTTAATATGATCGTTTAAACAACAGCCGAAAATTCTGCGGCAAAGAATAAATTGAGATGTGGCGGTTTTAAGTGAGACTGAGGCAAAAATTTTTTAATAACAAAATACTTGAACCGATTTTGATTATTCACGAATTATTACTTGGGCTAATTCCATGATATTAGATGAAAAATAAATCTTCAAAAAGGCTGCGGATGACGTGGGATTACTTGTCAGCAATAGCTAAATATTCTTAATTGTGACGTGTGCCTTTTTTTCATTCGGCGCGTTTTCGCATCTTTTGGAGCGGGCCCGCGAACAATGCAAAAATTTTCTTTTTTTAATTTTTTTTTTTCCAGTTCCGCATGCGTCTCCGGACATGTTCGACTTGGAAGCACTTCAGGTATCCGAGGCTCACCTTCCGGATATTTCCAGGTTCTTGCATTGTCAGTGCATTTTTACCGGGAGCGAAAGTTTAAACCGGCGGAAAAATGAGAACGGATCGTGGAAAGTCAGGGGCGAAAAACCTGAGAAAAAAAAAATAAATAAATAAATAAATGAACGAAGATCGATGCGGTGCACGACGGGGAGGCAAAAGGAGTCGGAGCTTTCAGCGCCGAATTTTCGTCCAAATTTCAGCAGCGCCGCCGCTCCCCAGGAAGGATGCACTCCCGGGGGGGGGGGCGGGGGTAGCAGCACAAAAAAACTTCCTTGAAGCGAACCCGCACGTCAGCAAAGTTTTTTCAAAACGGTACGGCTCAGACGTAACTTTTTCCTTTTTTTTTTTTTTTCCGTACCTGCTACAAATGAAAGATGCGTATCTGGCTGTGGATTGTCACGAAGCACGGACGGTGGGATTTTACCCGGCGAAAAAAAGGAAAATGATCGTTTAAAGGGCTGAATGAAAATTTAGTTTTACATTTGACGAAATGAAGCAGTATAAAATATACACTTTTGCCTCCCTTTTCCTCCGAAGCTCTGCACTTTCGTGTTTGGATCGCATTTTAACAAATCCTCGGCCCTTGCCCCAGCGTTCCGCGGAATAAATTCAAATTTTCCAGATTTCCCCGGCTATTTTCGCGTCAGCAGCATTCCCCGATTTTTCTCCTCTTTTTTTTCTGTCTTTGGACTTCGCCCGAAGTTTGCCCGGATGTGACTCATCGGCTTTCTCCCCCCCCCCCCGCACGCTCGCAGCGGGAAAATAAAATAAAGGAGTTCGATTCGGTGAAAGGAAGGAAAAACCGTTCGGGGGAGGATGGAGAAAAGACAAACCAGAAGAACTCGAAAGATAAAGAAAAAATCAGCTAAGCAAAGAACATCCCAAGCGCTGAAGGGTGGAGCAAAGTAGATGAGATTCAACAAAACCCTCGCCAAGAAGTTTTTATCTGGAGGTGTCTCGTTCCAGACAGAGCAAACCCACTGCTGAAAAATTAAATTCCGACATAAATAAATATCTGCAGTAACTGGAGTTTTCCATTCTATTTCCGTAAGTTCCTCCGTGGGGAGAAAAACCACCCCCTCACACCCCTGCCATAAATTTCCATACGAAAGCTAACTTAACGCTTCAATTGATTCGAATTCGATGTCTTCGACCGATCGGGGCTGTCCTTCCGGAATAATAAAGATCGTCTGAGCCTTCACGGTTTTCACCGCACGCTTTTGTTCTTCCTTGCTTTTGCCCCTGCTCGTCTTTGAGGATCCAACCCTAAAAAACTGGGGGGGGGGTGGGCAAATTTCATTTTCCCTGCGACGAGGAAATGACACAACTCACGCCTTGCATCGGAAACTCGTCTTCAGCGCGAATTTATTTCGAAAATGAAGAGTTACATCGTAAAATGAAGAGTGAAAAAGTCAAACGAGGTCTACGCGGTGGAGAAAAAACGGAAACAGAACAAGGACCGCGTCGCATCGGGGCGCACCACCCCGTTTTAAGGCACCACTCGCCGACCGGGGGTTACATCAACCCAACCGGACCAACGGGTCCTTTTACTCGAGATTGCGGGATCTGCCAGCACGGGAGGATTGCGCCGCAAAGCTCTCCCCCGACAAGAAAGGACCCAACAGCAAATGCAAAGGGTGAAAGAAAAGGATTTTTTACGAATCGGGACCGCAATCCCATCGAAAAGGAACGTCGGATGAAGTACCATTCATTTTATGCGACCAACGGCCGTACCTCGGCGGAAAATTTTAGAAATGCAGTCGACATTGGATCGAGCACAGATGCGTCCGGGCACCACCGACTTCCGTTCCCGGAGACCGTCTTCCAGATGCACAAGATCGAAACGGAAAAGTTAGCGTCGGCACAAAATAACCAGCCACAACTGCAGCGACGGCCCACATTTCTTCACAACGCACGCGGATATCACGGAAAACAGCAGTTACGGATGTCACATCGTATTTGGAAAATTAGATCTCCGCATGGTACTGAATAAATTCAATGTTAAAAATAATCTGGGACCCGATTTTAAAAAAAAAAAAGGAAAAAAGTCACAAACTTCAAAAGCATTTTATGATTTTCCTTCAGGTTTACAACACAAGCGCTTTCGAACGCTTCGCTTACATCGCTGAACGGAAGAAATGACTCTCTGATTGGACGAAAAGAAAAAAATCTTCAGCATTTGCTGCAAAGTCGCGGACGTATCAATTTAAGGTACACGCGAAGCGGGGACGGTCCCGAAAAGCCGAGGGACCGGATCGAAGGGTGGATTCCAGCGCTGGAGAAGAAGAAGGATTTTGTTTTAAGGGCGGACGTTGGCATTCGGATCCCGCCCTCGTCAAAGCTACCACTTCCCGAACGGGAAATGACGGAGGAATATCAGGAGCTCAGCTCCCTGACCGGAAGCCTGACTTTTCAACGGGAGCCTTTCCGCACCTCGAATGGAAACGCGGGGCGCAACGGAAATGCGCCTCCGGGATGCGCATCCGTGCGCCGGAGGAGCCGAACGCCTTTTTCCTCCGTTCCAGCGGGATCCGTTGCCTTTTTTTATTTTTTTTTTTTTCCCTTCCTCGGAGGAGGAAAAAAGCTCCGAAACCCGAAAGCAAACTGAACGCGGGAGCAACGAAAAGTTATGGATCGCTTAGCCGTGAACTGGGGAAGAAAAATGTTTGGAATTTTTCAACTTTTCCAAAAGGAATCCGGAATTTTCGCCCCGGCAATTAAGTTCCGCCGAAACGATTCAGGGATTGAACCCCGAGATGAAGCGGGGGGAAAATTTTCCCCCGGTGAAATCACTTTCCCTTAAAATTGGCCGGAAAATTTTTCGCGCCGCCAGATTTCGGCGGCTCGGTCGCCGGGCGTAAATCGTTTTTCCGCGGCACGTGAACGGGTTTACCGGACCGCGTACGAAAATCGCATTTGCTCGCCGGGGACGCCGGCGTGCCGACGCCGTTTTTCGCCTTTCATTTAAATTCCCCTTCCGTATGGGAAGTGGCACTTTGGGTTCGATCGCCGCGAAAAAAATCGCCGTCCTCGTCACAGGGTGGACGGGAAAAGCGCAAGAAATTCTCCCTCCCCCCCCCCCCCCGGGGAAAAGACTCGGCGAGCGGATATAAATAATCCGGAAAGCGGAAAATCGTCGCTCGAACATTCATTATTCGTTTCCCTCTCTTCCCCGGGAAAAATAATCCGTCGACGATTCACTCGCGATTCCCGGCGACATTCCTGTTGGTCGCGCGGAGGGCGGAATCGACAAATCGGGAGCGCTGACCGCGAAACGGATCGGGGCAAGGGCCGGCGGGAGATCGCGACGCAGGCGCCGGAAAGGTGGAAAATTCCGAGTTCGGGGAGGAAACCTTAAAAACAAAGGGTTGAAAAAAAAGCGCGGCGGTCAGGTTCTCCGGTTCGGAAGAGATTCATAAAAAAAAAAAAATGCCCCGGGAAGAGATACCTCTTTGAAAATCTCAGATAATAAATCTTGGAAGACTAAAAATTTCCTTCCTGCGCGGAGAAAAAAAAGAAGCTGAGTGAGAACGAATTAGTTTTGGAACGGAGGAAAACATTCATTATCCACCGATGATCCCTTTTCTTTAGCGGGCAAAAATCTTCCAGGATGAAAAATGAAGCGACGGCGACGCGGCGGTTGAAACGGCGGATAATTAAACGGGGAGAAGGAGGACTCCAGGTAATGAGCATTTCCATTTCAGCAACTTCCCGTCTACGCGGGCGTGATAAATAACTCGGGTAAACAGCATCGGATCGATGTGTTCGACGTGGCGCAAGTGCCGTTCGAGGCTTTCCCTCCCGCGTGCGTTCCGCGGGAGCGTTTCCTCCTCGAAGCGGAAGCCTCTCCCTTTGCGCCGGGTCGGAAGGCGAACGGATTTCGCCCCCCCGAAGCCGGCGCCGGATTCGGACCCCCGCCGAAGACGCAGAGTCGCGAAGGATTGATTTCAATCGGTGGGCAGTCCCAGAATTAAAATTTCAAATTTGTTTTTTTTTTTTTTTCTTTTTTTCGCAATCTTGGATCCTGCGAGAAAACCGATGAAGAGGCCCTCGGCGATGTAAAAGAGATTTTGCTCATTTCCAATTCCGTTTTGTTATCATTATTGTTTCGCTGGAAAATTCTCCCCGGCGGTAATTCCTTGTCTCGTTGCTAAATTTATCGCGGGAAGACCTCGGGGATTTTTGTCATGATCACATTCTCGCGGCTGGAAGTAAGGCCGACGGGAAAAAGCGTTCAAAATCGCGAACTCCTCCCCGTCAAACGGCGCTCGACCGCGCCTGGATTTCCTCCGTGAAAGTGGCGACCGCCACCGGATACGGAGGGATCGCTTCCGGTTTTTTTTCTCCCGCTTCTTCCGCGATCGAACGTCGACCTCTGCTCCGGAGATCCGGCACCGGGTCCGTCGACGCCGAGGACCGCGCCCGGAAAGGTAATTTCCACAGCCTTCTTCCCTTTTGTTTCATCCGAAGGGATATGCGAGAAAGCCGTCGTGGAAGAGGGAAAAGCGATTCCGGAGGGCTTCCCCTCGCCGGGAAAAGAAAAAACCGAGGTTTTTCCAGCGGGGACGAAAGGAAGGAGTTCCCTCAAATTAAGGGCGGTTTACATAAGAGCCAATATTTCCCGCTTGCCCCCGATCCACCCATCTCGGCCCCCAAAAATGGATTCTTAACGATTGTAATTAAAATTCATAACTGGATTTCACGTTTTATTTAACGTCGCAAAAAATGACTTTTACTGGAAATTTAAAGAACCTTTTTGCATAAGCGGATTTAACGATTTTTGGCCTTATTACTTATCCCGAAGAGAATTTTCCGGAAGGGGCGCCTGCCTTCCCTTTCCCCCCCCGCCCCATAAAATGTTAATTGAGGAACGAAAATGAAATCTTACGATGAAAATAGATTTCGGACGCACAAACCGTAAAAAGGCAATAAATTTCGAATTGCGACGCTTTCCGATGGAAAAATAACGCGGAGTTCATTCATAAATTCCGCGTCCACCTAAAATAATTGTAAATTTGAAAAAAAAGAAAAGCCAAATTTAAGCTTCAGCACCATATGCGTTCCGCTCTGCACGGTAAATTTAACGCGAAAATTTCGAGCTACCATAAAGCACGGCAAATGAGCTTTGACGTTGCAATGACGATAACGGCTGGACCCGATCCTTTGGCGGAATGCAGGAATGCGCACTTCTGACTCGTTGCTTGCCGGACTCCGAAGTCGGTCGCTGTCGCTGCAACGCATTTCACGTCGGCAAAATCAGTTATTGTTTCGCTTGCGCCGAGCGGAGACGGCCTTTCTCTCGGAGGAGAGACCTGCACCCTTGTGGAGGTGGTCTGGCGCGGTGCTCCGCTGTCTGTCGCAACAAAGCCGATGGAAAACATTTTTCGCGCAAAAAAAAAAAAAAAAAAAAACCTTAACTCCGTCCCCGCTCCATGCTTTTTTACGGCGTCGGGAACTTAAAACGTTGCCGTTAAACCGAATTCATCCCTCTGCCGCTTCCCTCGACGTTCGGGGGGTTAATTGCCCGCGATTCCACACAGAGATAAACTCACTTTTACGATCATAAAACAGATTCGGGCATAAAACGTGCGGAATCCTGGCCTCTAAACTGAAACCGTGCGCAGAAACCTTTCGGTACCTCACCGCGATTTCCCGCGCGTCGCTTTTAAGTTCGGTGACGCGTCGGGACGCGCGCGTAACACACACATCGACGCATATAATCCTTTTTGATCGGGCGGACGAGTGCGGAAGGCAAAATATCTCAGCGATAAAAAGCGAAAATTACCCCGAGATCGTTTAAGTTTCCCCCGTTTCGATCAACTTATCGAACTCGATCCATTATCTAATCAAAGAGAGAGAAATTAAAATATTTAAATAAGGAAATTGAAATGATCGAAAATGCCTCATCGCCAGTTTCATTTATTATTTACCTTCCGCCGAAAAGATTTTCGGTAATTTTACCAAGAGATCGGGGCGGAGCCGGAAATTTTTCCGACTTCCGACGCCGCATCTCGACGGCTTTCTCTCGGGGAACGATAAAAACCCGCTCCCGGGGACTGAATATTTTAAAATTGCATCTTACGAAGAGCTCAATATCCGAGTTTTTAATGTTTTTTCTTTTCATTTTCTTCGCGAGTGCGGGAATCCTCCGCGATTTCATTAACGGGCTTGCCAATCGGAGAGGGGAAAAGAAGGTGAAGCCTTTTTCGAACCTGGCGACAGCGAGCACCGACTTTAAAATGCCTCCGATCGAGAAATGTTCCGCAAAATGGCGAAGAGCTCATTTCTTCGGTTGCACGAATCGTTTTATTAACTTGTTGTGAAAACGCCTCCCGCTTTTCCGAACTTCGAAAGAGTGAAGCACCCCGACCGGGACACAAGCCTCCGACATTTCACGAGCATGCATTTCTGGATGAGAGTTTTAGGTTGGCACTGAACGGGCGGCGAGGATCGGGGAAGCGTCTTCTGCTCGAACGAAAGCGACGTCGTGCCGTTGAGCTGCACGCGAGGTGCTTTAATGTTTTGGGGAAAATTTTCACCGGTTCCTTGCCGGTGGAATTCGAAAAGCCTCCGGGGGAAATAAATGAAAAAATAACCGCGATTGATCAACGTGAAAACTGCCGATTTTTGGTCGGGCGGCAAAAATCGCTGCACTTGCTGGATAAGAAATTAATACCTACCCCGCGAGGTGGAGGGAAAATTTCCCTTCATTTAACAGAATTTCTCGGTCCTCACCCCCTTCCCCCCCCCCCCCGATCATTTGACTGTTTTTCAATGTGTAATCGGTGAAAGGTTCGGGAAAAAAAAAAAAAGGATTTCGAAAATTTTCCTGCAGCAGCGCAGATTGTTTCTTCGTCAGCCTGATCTTCGTTAATCTGTCGAAAAGTTAAAAAAGTAAAAAGGGGAAAAACTTCGTTAATTTTCGCTGCCGGCTTTGATCAGCGCCGTATCCCTTAAAGATGGGAAAAATTCTGCTGCGGATCCCGTACCGATTTTCCCTTTTCCGGTGATTTTTTTTTTTTTTTTCTTCTTCCTTTAGCAAACTTCTTTGGAGGCCTGCCGTGCACCGATCGAAGAGGTTTCGTTCAATTTTTCAATTTCGATCCCTTGCGAGCTGTTGCTTAGGCGAAAGGCGGCAAATTCGAACCGATCTCGAATGCAGAAAATGTACCTTTCGCGTAACGCAAACAACATGCGCTTCGTAAATAACTTGAATCTTAAACTGAATTTCACCAAATCTGCAGCGGCCAAAGGTGATTGAAAACCTGCAGAAGCCCTCCTTCTGTTGTCCAATCCCTCGTCCCTTTGCCTTCGGGAGACGGTTCCCTGTTCGGGACAAAGCGGATTCAGGGTTTACTGCTTAAACGCCCTATAAAAATCGAAATTACATCGCGTCGCAACATCCGCCGAAAGACAATTCCAAATTATTTAAAATTTATCAGCCTTCAATTTTGCGCTGCAGTTTTGTTTGTGTGTTCACCGCTCCAGACAAAAGTCAAAACTTTCCCGGATTGTAATTGTTATATAATTGCATTAGAAGCTTCTTCCACTAATGACGTTACTTATGAAACGCATTCGAGAAGGTTTCCCATTATGGAACTTGTTACTGTAAGATATCGTCCGAAAATTGAATCACGAATATCGAATTCCAACAGGAAACAAGAAAAAAAAAATGCTCAATTGCTGGAGAAAAAAAAGTCAGCTCTTTTTCAATTTTTTTTTTTTTTTTTTTTTTTATATATTTATGCGTTCCTGCTTTCAGACGTTCAGGATATCCCTCGGGGCTAGGTGCGGCAGAAACGTGACATTTTCACGTCTCAGGACTGCCGGAAAATCCTTTTATCCCGGGCATACTTAACGCCCCTTTCGCGCATTTTTCAATCAAAATTAAGAAAGCGGCTGAAAGTGTGAGCAAACCTGAAATCGACAGGCACATCACGACGTTTATTCCACCACTCGTTCGCCTGCAGATGAAACCATCACTTTTCGATTTGCGCCCATCGTTTTTCAGCGAGAATGAGAGAGAATATAATGTCTACCGAGCCCCGAATATAATGTCTGTCGTTCGTAAGCCATAAACGGCACAAACGATACGAATTACCCATTGCTACACATTCATCATACAAACGCAATGAAATTACAGCGATGTTTTCTAAACCACTGGCTCAGGTAATTAACAAATGCTGAAGAAAATGGTTTCATATTTCGTTGCTCGAGCGGTTTCTTAATGAAGTCTTCGCGCAGGAGACACCGTTCCTGGCCGCTTTTCGGTTGTGTGACACGTTCAGACGATTTTACATAAAAGTTGCGCTATGCTTGTGCATCGGTCAAAGCGACGTGTCAGCACGAACGTCGGGGTCTATTCGTCGGTGCTACCAACACTTCCGGTTCCAGAACTGAACCTCCCCGGTGACCCGGCCGGAGAAGCTGCTCCGCGCCTTGAAATTCCGATTCACTTATTTTCTTTCCCTTCGAACGGATAAAAAGGCGTCGGCTTTGTTGTGCAGCATCGGAGGGAATGGTTTTTCGCTTCGGTCGGACGGGTAACGGCCCGAAATGACTGACAACAGCAAAAGAAGTGGAAAAATTTCAGCCAAGACGTCCGACAACACGTGCCGGTGGAGCGCTTATGACGGGGGGGGGGGGTCTTTGAATTCTTTCCGACGCAAAAATTGAATATTGGCTCGATCGATGAGGAATCCCCCGGGAAAACCTCCCGGGCCCCGAAAGGGATCATCTCGCCTTTTCAGACCTGGCTTTCCCGCACAGATCAGCACGCAGCTAAATCAAGTTAGGTATCGCCGTTACGCAGTTAGGATGTAAGAATCGGATTCGCTCCCGGTATTTCAAATTCAAATCGGTGATAAAAATATTTAAATGGCTTTCTCATTGCTTAAAGAGATATCTTGAATTGACACTGAAGGCGCATCTCCGGCGAAGCAATCGATAGCCTTATAAAATTTTCGAAACTCCGAAATTGGATTTTCGAAACTTCGGGAAACCGGCAAAGTGCATTTCTTACAAGTTTCGGGG
>JAOWBB010007238.1:0-10994 GCA_028565995.1 Ricinus marginatus
CGCCCAGGTACCGATGCTCGGGTGAATAGCAATTTTACATGTAATAAAGCCAATTATATTAATAAGTGAGATTAATTAGTTCATAGCAATTTTCGCTTGTAATGACCCGACCTATTCTGGGTTTCCTCGCTTTGCCAAAATGATTGACATGTGATGTACATTAAAACTTGATACTATAAATATAAATATTATAGTGAGTCGCGAGGGGTTTGCCTTAACTGATTCGCCTGTCTTACTTTTGACGGACTCGGGATATACTATAAATACATCGTCATGATGACTTCATGCTATTGTAGAATTGGGAAATATGATCCTATTACCTCCTCCTCATTCTCAACACGCAGTCATTCTTCTTCCTTCTGCCTTCTTCTGTGATTATCGTCGTGGCTCGCAAGTCCGCAAAACTTCCTTCCATCCGCCTATCGGAATGAATGACGTTAATTATACTTTAAGATCGTCATTTCGGTGGAAAATTCATCGGAACCGGTCGAATCGCGATCTGTTTGAGGTTGCCATCACGGAGGAAAATCCGGAAGTCCGCTCACGTCGGTCCGGGAAAGCGCCCTTTCGACGGCGGCGTCCCTCTTCGAATTTCTTCTCTTTCTAATATCCCCTGTTGTCACCGCAGGTGAATATATCCTCAAAGATGATCTCGTGGATAACCTCAACATCAAAGATGAAATTGCCAAGGATTTGGGACTTAAGGACGAGATAGCGTCTGCTCTCGACCATCACAAAGAAGGCGGGGCATCGTGCGAGAGGGGCGTAAGCGATTCCGGTGATCTCTCGCGCTCGGGGGACGAGCGGTCCGCGGCCCCGGACGGGAACCTTCCAGAGGACTCGGATTCCCTTCTGCAAAAGTTGTCCGAAGACGATGGATCGAATGTCGGGGATCTGGCCGCAGTTTCTCTGGAAGAGGCTCTATTTCTCGCCGGATTCGACGATCCTCAACAGGTAAAGATCCTCCCACCGATCGATCCAGCGGCAAAAAGGAGCGGAGACCGCAGGTCGGCGCCCGCGGCGGGAGCGAGGTGCCGCCCATTCGAAAATTCGGCCAAAATCACGCCCGGAACTGAAATTTCCCGCCGCCGCGCCAAAATCCGGGACGCGGACATTTCCCGAGCGCAGAGAAAAACCGGGCGCCTTCGAGCAACATGCGCGCAAGCTCTCAAAAGCCGTTTCCACGGTTTTTTTTTTTCTCAAGTCGAGGCGATCTTTTTTAGCTGCGGTGGATGCTGCGGGGGGGGGGGTGAACATATGAGGGAAAAAAAAAGACGTTTTCGACGGAAATTTTCAAGTTCTCCGACGGGCGATCGCCCGTCGGACGCCATCCCCGCGTCCTACGGGATGCGCACCAACCCGTAAATGAAGTTAAGGCAATTCCAAATAGTCGAAAGTCGCGATTAAACATCCATTTTCTTATCCCCGCATCGCATTGTCATATCCCACGGTTGGTTTTCAATAGAAGATGCAATTCATCTGTTATATGGATAATATACGGGTTATCTGCATCTATCTTTGATTGCTCCACTGTCAAATAACCAACGTATCACCGCTACTGTTAATGCTTTGGCATTCCCTTTTAACCACCATTAAGCCCTTTTGTTTGACGCCATAATGTATCCGCCGCGTGGAAAAAAAAAAAAAAATATCCAGGATTCGAGAATTCGCGGATTTAGTGAATGGCCGAACGATGATACTTTGGTTTTAATGTCATTTCCACGGGGGGGGCAGAAGAGCTTGCTCGTACCTTTATCCGAGTCTTCCATTTGGAGTCATTATTCGGGGAGTCTTAGTTTAATTAATCACGATCGGTAACGGTATTCGGTTTTTCGTGCCGTATGCGTACCTGGAAATCGGGCCCCGAACGTATTAAGGAAGAGACTTGTCAATTATCCACGAACTGTGACATTTACGGAAATACGTACGTAATAGCAGATTTAAATTTTTTTTTTTTTTTTTTTTTTTAAAGAAGAAAAAATAAGAGGATAATTGTTCGAAAATTTTAGTTATTAAACCCGAGAAAAGAAAAAGAAAACTGCATTAGTCATTATTTTAGAAATCCACTGTATTGTAATTTGTAATGATAGTTTGTCGTTCTCTCCGAGGAATGTGAGAAATGACGTTGCGATGCAAGGGGGGGGGAGGAGGAGGAGGAGGAGGAGGAGGGAATTCACCGCCTTCCGAAAGTAGGTAATGGGACGCGGGCGGTAGAAGTTTTCCTTCCGGTATAACCTGGGTCGCCATCCGCCAAAACGGGGTTGAAATCCTTACTCATCTGCTTTTTCGGTTTTTTCCAGGATTTAGAAAGGCTAAAGCACCATTTAAAGGTTTTGGATGAGGACCGAGGAGGCTCTGACGTTGACGAAGAAGACTTGTTGAACGAAATGATTCAGACGGCTCAGTTTCACACACCTCAAACGCCTCATCCGCGCAGCCTTCAGGTAGGGGTTTTTCTTTTCTCCTCCCTTTTCCCCGGCTCCCGTTCGAGGAGGCGACGGTGCCGGAATCCGGAGCGATTTCCGCGCCGCTTCCCCACGACGGAGGATCGAGGGAGGGCGCGTTCGGAGCCGCAAAAGAACGGGACGCGAAGTCGCCCCGGGGGTTCGGCGCTAAGCGCCGCCCTGCTCTTTTTTTTTTTTATACGTAAATAAAATTTCATCGGAAAACACGAAGCGGAGCTCCGACCGGTGGAGGAAAATCGAAATGCGCCGCAAAAATTGGAATTTTGCGATTTTCGGAGTTTAATTTTTTTTCCGGCCCCCTCCCCCCTCCCCTCCCTCTTCGAGTCCTTCCCAATTTAAGAATTATAATGGGGGGAAGGTGCATAACGTTTTGACATGGGCACCGAACGAGGAACCATCGCGCTCGGTGTATAATGAGTATAATTAGGTGTCCGTATAAGGCTTCGGTTAATGCGGGGTGGCAGCACTGGATGAGGCTGTTCGGTGCCTTAATTGCGTTCAATTACATCTGAGGACTCGCATCCGAGAAAATCCGGTAGGAAAAAGAATTCGAAAGAGGATATTTTAATGTTTAATTAATTGCCTTTGATTTTGGATCTGAATTTTTCTTCTTTTGGGTTCCGTCAAATTGCGCGGGATGGGGAAAAAAATGCGAGAGAGAGAGAGAATTTCGCGTCTTGGTCTCCGCGTCCGAAGCAAACGGTTCCGTTTTTCATTTTGCTGAGGTTAGGATTTTGCCGTGGGCTCTAAAACCCATTCCGACTAATTCCGAATCACCGAAAATAACAATTTTCTACCGTTCAATTACGGCGAGGCAGCGTGACTGAGGGCTAAAAGCAAATCCTCGGGAGTGCCATTTCGTGTGTGCATTCCAGGTCTTCCGTATAAATGAAATATAATCGGAGCATTTCTCAAAGGCTAATTAACCTGAGAGTTCCCAAGGTCTAATTAGTCCGTTCCGTGTAATTTAGGAGCGAGCTTTTGCGCTCTCTAATGTTCGGAACGGTGGTGGAATCGTCTCAGGGTTCGGTTTCGATGCTGCGGGTTTCGCTGGCGGCCGCGGAAGGTGCGACGCGAGCCTTTCCGAGGCGGAACTTCCGGGCTCTCCGCCACCCGGCCGAGCAAACTGACCGTGGCCCGAGTCATTCGCCCGCGATCGGCATCGACCGGGAGCTTCCGGGAGTTTTGAAACGGGGAGGGAGGGGAAATCGTGCGCGGCCGAGCAGCGTGTCGGCAGACGACGTCGCACTTGCGAATCGGCCTCCGCGATCGCTTGCCTTCCGCACCGGGGGAGGAAATTTTTTTTTCTCTTCCGAAATTCCTCCGTCAACGCGATTTGCTCCCCCTGACGCGACGCGGGTAAAAGCCGCGAAATTCACCACGGCCTTTACCGTTGGCCCAGCTCGGTCTTTTAAAGATCGGGCTTGTTCCCGTAGCGCCAATTGGTTAATCGAACCCGAGCAAAGCCTCCGCGATTCGGTATCCTTGAGCGGGTACGATTTCCACTTAAAGACCCTCCGAACACTGTCAAGGCGATTTTTCTAGAATGTCTTTCTAAGGCCGCGAGAATTTGCCTCGGTGCAATTATTTGTAGTTTGCGAAGAAGGAAATAAATGTTGGATATTATCATGAAAAGGATTTTTTTTTTTGTTTCTTTATATAGTCAAGAAAAGCGTTTAAGCCAAGGTTAGGATATTTTTTTTTCTTTTTAGTAATCTTTTTTTTTTTTCTAAAATATACCACTTCAAAAAGTTAATATATAATTGAAAAATGAAGTTTAAATCCACATTGGTCAAGGTTCCATCACTTGAGAATAATATAACGTAAACATTGATGTAGAAGTAATGGTGCACATAATGGGATAATTTCCAGAAAGGGCTCACAATGATTAAACTGATTTGATAATGGTATCTATTCTTTGTAGATAAAATATAATGTATATATATATACATTTGACAAAGAACAAGTCGCACATAACGGACATAGAATTATAACGTGCAACGTTGAGAAACCGGGACACGGTCCTCTGACTGACGGTCGCTGTTGTCAGATATTTCAATATTTACGGCAACGTTAATCAATCCGCTATACATTACTTTTTATTCCAATAAATACCATATTTGCACTGTATTATATTTTTATAACCATCAAGTATCTGTTGTTTTATTACACACACACATACACAAACACACACACACGCGGCCGTTAAAAATTCATCTCGTCTCTCCCCTTAATGCTTAAATCCAGATATCCATAAAAAATTTAAGTATAATATTTAATTTTCCATTACACTCTAACCTTGAAAATTCCATTATATAATGTATCATAAACATTTTCCTGCGATATTTAATTAAATAATATGATTTTATATATCTTAACCTTTTTTTTTTTTTTCCAAATATATATTTTTAAAATCAGTTTTCTTGCAATGTATAGCACTAATTTTTTTTTTTCTTCGAGAGAGAGAGAGAGAGAGAGAGAGAGAGAGAGAGGCGAACGGATTTCATAAAAATTGCATCCGATGTACCTTAGCAGTCGCACATGCCCCGATGGAGGCACAAAAATGCGTGCGGGGAAATTTTTCTTTTTTCTTTCCCCCCCCCCGCCCCCGCGTACCTGCGGTTTCGAGAGCAACCCTGTCGCGCAACGCGCGCTTTTCTCCGCCGAGAATATTTCTGTCGTGTGCGCCATTCGGTTTTCCATCTTCCGTCACGCAGCGACGGGTCACAGCTGAAAGCGCAATGCGAGGCATACACCCGAACATGACCATTTTTGACGGTAATGGAGAACATGCTTGATTTATGCACGGAGATACATGCATAAATCATTCGGACACTTTTACACATATCCATTTCAGCCATGCCTGGAACGTCATTTTTGATTTTTTTTTCTTTTATGAATTTTCGGATTTTCTAACCGTTTTCTGCGAGAGAAGCATCATTTTCATTTCTTGTTAACAAACCATAGTTATGATAATTATTTGCGTTGTATATATATATATATATATAATATGGATGCGATATGTTTTACGGTCGAATGGTTCTTTTTTTTTTTTTTTTTAATATTGAGGTAAATGGAACTGTTTTACCGCGATTAGAATAAGATATTTATATTATAAAATTACAATTGACGAAGAAAATTAGTGGAAAAAAAAGAAATATATGTTTTCACATGGTCGACGCGGACCTTTTGCTTCCATTTTGTATCATTATCACATATTTTCACCGTTTGGCTTTCACCGTGAAATTGTCCGTAATTTTATGTACCTGACCTTTGCCGGATACCCGGCTTGGGAAAAAAGCCGCGTTCCCGTTAGGTCAGAAAGCAGCAGCAATTTCCCTTTCCGAAAAATCCGGGGCGATTCGGCCGGGCGTCACCCCGGGAAGGAACGGGGTGGGGGGGGAGTGTTGGGGAAAACATTTTGAAAATCGGGCTCCCTCCTCCGGGGAAGGTTCCAGAAATCGTTTTTCCATCGGGGCGATCCGCCCCCTTTTTGCGGGTTTTTCCCCCTCACCCTCTCCCGCGGAACGTCCGAGGATCGCCGTCTCCCGTTCGGGTGCCGCGCCCTCCTTGAGAGAGAGAGAGAGAGAGAGAGAGAGAAACAAGTTCGGTCTCGCGGAACCGAATTTGATCGCTGATCCAGATGTTAAAAAGAGAAAAATGGCCGAACGGATGATAATAATAAAGGAATCTCGACGAGGCGGGGAAGCAGAAAAAAAAAAAAAAAATCATCGTGCAAATTAATAATCGGCCTAAAAACCGGACCCGGTCGACTTGGTGCCCGGTCAGAATTTATATTCAGGTTGCGGGACATAAAGAAGTGAACTGTGTGAATCGCGTCCCAGCTTCATTAACGAACCTGTCAATATAAATAATAATAATTGAAGCGTTGATTGGAGAAAGAAGAAAGAAAAAGAAAATTATTGCCCGATTTTCTCCTTTTGGCAACTTGGGTTTGGGGTTTCGGGGCTTCCGCGTGCAGATCCGTTTTGGAAAAGGAGAAAAAAAAAATAAATAAATAAGAAGACGAAAAAAAAAAAAAAAATAAAACCGCACACGTTATCCGAAGGCGTCGCTCCCCGCGATGCGTTTCATTCATGTTCTTCTGCGAGGATTTCGGTATTCGGCAGAATGGTGTCCCACATTGCTTTTTCTTGCAGAATCAAGACGCCTGTGTTGGATCAACATCACACATGCGCGTGCGTGCGTGCGTGCGTGCGTGCGTTCGGTTAGCGAAACAATAATTGCTGCGTTCGACGTGCGTCAGGAATCGCATGCACTTACGGTGCCTGGGGAGAAAGGACAGGAAAAAAAAAAAAAAAAAAAAAAAAACGGCAGAATTTCCCGTCCGACTGTCGATCGCCGTCGATGCACGGCCGGGCGTTAAAACGAACAAAGGAGTCGAGGCAGAGAAACGTGAAATGGCGGCAATAAAATTTAAGTTTAAAATGTAATATTTACACAACCAACGGAGAGGGCACAACAAATAAAATACGCAAAAAAATAAAAATAAAAAAATAAAAATTGAGAGTTGTCGGTCAGGTTAATCGTCATCTTCATTATAACAATTACGCTGAGGAATGTAATAGTATAATTATTTCACAATAATAATAATTTTTAATAAATATCAACAGGAGAACGATGTGAAAAGTCAGTTCCATTTGTAGTTAAATCGTGTTCCTTTGGGTCATCTCAAAAATTTATTCTACATGGATTTTACGTAAATCCACAATTTGGAATCGCATAAATATGTATGTATATATATATATATTATATATATATAATTCAAGCCGAACACGTCATGGTCGTTTATTTTGTTTTTATTTTATATAATCGCCATTTCGATGTGATTGATATATGCGGCACATAGGAAATGTACCGCAAACAATGCACGCATGTGTTGGTATATCTTTCATTATATCGAACATAAAGTTGTAAATCTTTAAATGTGAAACCTGTTCCATTTTTGCTAGTGGTCTGTAATTTTCATTTTATTATAATTGACTCTTCATGACATTTCTTGGTGAATGTGCGCTTTGTGTTCCTCCAAGAAAAGTGCTATAAAATACCATAGGTGTTGGTCGTTGCCCTCCATTCCCCTCCCGAAGAAAGCCGCTTAATACCGTGCAATAAAATAAACACAATCGAGCCACCATTAAGCGAATGATACTTTGAACTTTCGAATGGGGGGCTCATCCTTTTTTGTTTTTTCTTTTTTCCTCTTTCTTTCCTTTGATTTTCTCGCTTTTCCTCTCCCGCTGCGAGCTCAAAGGAAAATTTTCATTTTTTTTCAACCTCCCCACCTCCCCCCCACGTTTCGAGGGCCCCCGAATAATTCGGTCATCCTCGGAAAAGGAGAAAGAAAAGAAAGAAAGAGAAAAAAAAAAAAAGAAGAAGAAGAAGAAGAAGAAAAGTTTCTCCAGAAGCGTATCTGCTTAGTCAGGATGGATATTTCTCCACATTCGAAAGTGTTCGGAGGATTTTTGGCCGAAGATCTTCTTCTTCTTCTTCTTCGCCCACTTCTGCTCCGGGAGTGGGTATCGGTGTCACCGAATGCCGAGCCGCAATTATCATTTTCTCGAGGGAATGCTTAAGGAGGGGACACAAAGGATGCCTTTTCTTCATTCACGATCGGCGATTAGATCCGCCGGGTGAGTTTGGCAGAAGAAAGTTTCGCTCGAAGAAAAAATCCGCGACGGGAGAAAAAAAATGGAAAAAAAAAAAAAAAAAAAGGACAAGGAAGACTGGAAAAAGGTTCGTTCGAAGGTTCGACGCGAGGGGTCTCCAGGTGCTCGTTCTCCATTCTCCCGCCACGTTTTATTCGGGTTTTGCACAAGAATCGCGGCTCAGCTCAATTGCTCCGCTGCCGAAGCTTCTTCGACCTATCGAGAAGTGACGCTGCCTCGGCGATGATGAGGACGGAATCCATCACAATTGACCATTTGTGTTTTTTTTTTTGGAGGTCGGGAAGGGCTCACACCCGACATATTTACCAATTCGGAACAATCCGCGCAAATCTCTTCGGATTTGTCCATTGTTCGGATGTGACGGCTTCACTTATTCGTGACGGGATGACTCTTCGTTATTTCCCATTCTCTCAGTGTCAGATTCACTTTCCTATCTTCGATCGGTTCAGATACGCACAAAGGAAAAAAAGAAAAGAATAATAATGATAATAATAATGACGAAACCCACCAGGCACGGGTGATGAAAAACGTTCGAGGTGTTAGACGCGAAATTTTGACATCCCCCCCCCCCCCGGGAACGTGGATTTTCGTGCGACAGCATGCGTGCTAAACCGGAAGGTATAAAGGCGAACGGGATCGGGCATCTTTGCCGGATGAATAAATAAAAATCAGCGTTCGGAGTGATTCGGTTTGAAATTTTAAGGCACGGGGAGTTAAGATGGCGACAAAGCGAAAGTTTTTACATACAAAATGGCCCAAACCACTGAAACATTTCATTGGCGGAGCAAAAAAAAAAAAAAAAAAAGTTGAAATAATAATAGCCTTATACGTGAACCTGTTATCGATCATGCACGCCTGAATTTTTGCGTAAGAAAATCGTGCCGGGCGCTTAGGTACAGCCGCCGGAACCTGTTTTATTACGTTGCCGTGCCCGGATCCATCGATTTTCACACTCCCATGATTTAAAAAAAAAGAAAAAAAAAATTAAATAAGACCGGGTAAGGAGAAAAGCGTATCGCCCCCGGGGGAGGCCAACCCCTCCCGCACCCGACGGTTTAACGTTTCCCAGCGTGACTCTCGCAGGGTAACGAACGCCAACGCCGAACGGCGATGTCCCGGATTTTTCCCTCCTTTCCCGTTTTCCCGGCAATTCAGGTTTTAGTGGGGGCAGGAGGAGGGGGAAAAAGATAAAAAGGAATGCGATGTGGGCGGCGACAGAGGAATCAAAGAAATATTTGGAAGATGCGACTCTGACATCGGGTCGTGACTCACGGACCGGTGCGGTCCGGAGGGCAAACCCCACAGACGAAGACCCCACTTCTCGGCCATCCAGGTTCGAGTCCCTTTCAGGTACCTCTCTGACCCGAACTCGTTGACCCCTCCCACTTTTTCTATTATTTTAAAAGAAAAAGACAAGTCCGCGCCGAAACGAAATACAAAAAAAAAAAAATGGAGATCCTCCGGTCGGGCGCCGTTTTAGGTTTCGCCCGCCTTTTCGGGGGGGGGGGGGGTTGCCTCCCGAGGAAAAGCGTATCGCATGTTCGCTCACGCTCCGCATTTCCGGGTGGCTTTTCGAGATGTCGACGGACGCTTTTGCCTGGGCAAAGGAGCTTCCGGCATCGAAGTGCCGGATTCGAACGAAAGCGATTTTTTTTTTTCTTCCGCCCCGGAGGGCTGACAAATGATTTCGTCAGCGTTTTGCGCCTCGCGCGCGCGATTCGGATTTCGGATTTGCCGACATTTTCGAAAACGGTAGAGGAAACGTGTCTACCTTCAGCTCGGTCGCGATTCGGATTCGAAAACGAACAGAGCCGTTTGCAAACGCGGAATTCACCCGAGTGCGTTCGCGGCACCTGATTCCTGCACTGACGAAACAAGGTGCCACGTTTTCCGCTCTCGCTCATGCTTAGCTTTCGCCGCGGAACGCCTTTAACGTTTTGGGACGTGTCTAAAGAAGCAGATGGCAGAGCTGGAACCTGGCTCCCCGGTAGTGCCGAATCCCGGCGCGCACCTTGCCGGAGGGCGATCACTGCGTGTTTTTCTCCGCGGTTCCAAATTATTTGCGCGTCAACGGGAGGCGCCCGCGAATTTTATCCCCGTTTCGAACGCGTCGAAAAAATCTGGGACGTCAAACGTTCGCCGATCCCTTTCCTCTCCCGCTCGCTCCCCGCGCGTAACTGTAAATTTTCCACCGTGTAACGTGAGCATTTGCAATTTGTCACGCCGCATGTTCTCGGTCTAACTGTTCGGTGTACGCTTTTCGATATGCATTTTAGCGCTCAAAAACCGAACCGAAGCGGCAGCGTCTCCCGGCAGGAAGGAGGAAAGGAGAAATTGTCGAAGGCGCTATCGGTCGCGATTTCCCCCCCCCCCCCCGCTGAGGACGGTGAAGTGCTTCCGGAAAGGTTCGATTTCTCGGTTTCCGCCACGGAAGCGGGAACGAAAATCGCGGGCGAAGAGTCCCCTCAAGCGCGGACTAAGAGATTCACCATCTCCTGAAAGAAGTTGATGGTCTTCGGACGTGGTGGGAGTCGAGATGAGAACCTCGGCGAGATGTATGCCAAGTACCCACTCTCGATGTCTCTAACCGCCGCTGTCCATCACTCTGTCCTCCGGTATCAGTTCTTCAGTGACTCGTGTAGATTTCGTTACTCGTTTTTTTTTTTTTTTTTTTTTTTTTAACAAATGTATTCGAATTTGATGTATTTAATAAGTCGTTAATTAACTTGCGCGGGGGAACCGGATCCCGCATCGTTTTTCGATTTTTTTTCTCCGGCGAAATTTAATTCCGACCTGAGAGGCTCGTCTGGCGAGCCTTCGGTATTTTTCCACCCCCCGTCCC
>JAOWBB010007239.1:0-10972 GCA_028565995.1 Ricinus marginatus
TAGATTTCAATAGTGAAAAGAAAAATGTTGATTTTAAAACAACTTCAATATACAATATACGTTTGCGAATAGCTACAATAGGAAAACGCAGCAAATAAACAGACGCTATGAGATTACCTTTAACGAGCGACTTACATAAACGACCGAAGATGGCAAAGATGAGTTACTTTGAATTTTTGAGATGATTTCAAAATGTAACAAATATTCTCGTTATGCATTTGATCATTCGCGAAACTTTATTCGAATTGGTTTGATTTAAGTTATGAGCGACCGGGCAAATGGCAACATCTTTTGTAATGGCGATTTCACCCTCCCTTCGTTCAAGAGTTTCCATGGCAACACTCACCGAGCAAAATCCTCTTTAGCTTGGCGCAAATCTGGCGGACCATTTGGTTTGGCGGTCTCCCGCTTTTGTTTTCCATAAAGAAAGGTAGTTCTTTTTTGCTTGGGGACGTCACGAAGTAAGACTTCCGAATTAAAGCCGTTACGTCATTTCATCATTGATGGTAAAACATGGATATTTTCCACCGCCAACTGAGAAAAAATCTCCGACTGCTAACTGTTGGTCAGCTGATTTCCTCTTTTACGTTTTCATTAAGTTAATTTGAGCTAATGAAATTGTATGACTTTCGCAATCAAACAGTTTCACTCTGATAACGGGCGACTCCGGGACTTCACATTATTCGCGCTTTGAGGACGAAAATATGGAAAGACAGAGAGATGCACTACTAAACTTTCCACTCCTATTTTCTCGAGCCCCAAAATAATCATTTGTTTTACTTCTCCACGCATTCAATTTAAAAATTGTAAAAATATACCCGTTTCGATTTCTTGATGGTAATGTTAACTTTTACAATATAAAACTATTTCCTGTCAATCTTTCGGTGCTTTATTTGTAATTTTCGCAGGAAATCCTATCATTTGGATGTCAGCGATGACGTGAATTTATAACGCTATCGAATTTAAACGTCTTTCAACAATCTAATGCACTTGGAAGGCTTACTTGTGGGAGAGTTGGACCACTTTATGTACATTATATACATGAATTTTGCTCAAATGAAATCAATTCAACGATTTAACTGTTGTCAACGGCGGGAATAAATTGAAAATACACATGTAAAATCTGATACTGAAAAAAACGATAATAAAATTAATAAAACTTTTTTTTTCCTTCTGTCAACCTTGAAACGCTTTCTTACCCTCTCCTGTACTTATTCGAGCGATTATTACAAAATCTTCGTCATTCCATTGTAGCATCATCGGTTAAATTTTCATCTCCAATCGATTTGTTAATTTGTATTTTTTTGTTCCCGATTCCAGCAAAGCAGCCAAAGCAGTAAAAATAAGAATTTAAATTTCATTTTCTTATATAAAACCCTGTTAAGAATCTTTGCTCATAAATATTTATTGTTTTTGACGTTTCCTGTGCCGGCTTGCGACATTTCCAAAAATCCCATTGTAATATGTACCCATGAATACATTTATTTCATTCGCATTTCCCAGAAGCAGCCTCACATCTTGCGGTACGGGAGAGTAAGGAAACGTTCACCTAAGAAGATACTAATAATACAAGGAAACCGAATTGCGATCAGCACGTCCATCATGAAAGTAAGTCAACGAGGAGAATAATTAAAAAGAAGAAAAATCACTTTTGACGCAACAAATTGCAGAAATAATGGCCAGTTTAAAGATCTGTTCCAACTGAAACTCGCGACTTTGCCTAAGAGATGAACCTCGGTTTCCACGATTGAAAAAAAAGCAAAGAAAACCTGTTGTGAATTGTACCATTTCAGTATTTGATGATTGTTTCTTTGTAAATTATCTGCTTCATGTGTTTCAGTTTAATGGTAAAAGTCATGACACATTTTGATGAAAATTTTTTTTTTTTAAGGATCATGTAAACGATGCGAGTTCAGGTCTGTCGAAAGAATAATTATTGTGTTTAGTGATTTTTCATTTTCGGAGAACCAAAAGAATTTTATTGTAATTATGCAAAATAATGCTTTTTTCTCCTTTTTCTTTTATTAAATTTCAACTCGGATCTCGAATCTTTGCAATCAGATTTGATTAGTCAGATGTGAAATAAACATTTTTCGTTAGGTGAGTTAGTCGATGAGATGAATTGCTTTGAATTTTGAGTTAATCTCAAGATGCGATTAGTCTTTTGGTTTACTTTTGCAGCACTGAGATTTAACAATGTCGGAAATTTGGCTTTTCTGCCGCTTCTTTATCCGCTGCTTTCGCCTCACATCCATGAGAGGAATTTCTTTTGTTTCCTTCCGTTGCTTTCTTCTTTCTACATTCGTCGAGGTATCTTTTGAGCATGTGGTTTCCCACACTGAATTTTCGGCGTTCGATCCACATTTGGGACGTCGCGGCAGTGGTGATGTCGGGGGACCCTCCAGTTTCTTGATCCAGTGCAGATTTCCAACAAACAGTGGGAAATGCAAGCGCTCTCGGGGCACGGCCGTTTCGGGGCAAACATCCGCATTCAACATCCCCAATGTATCGCATTCGGAGAAAGCCAACCGTCGAATGTCGCCACTGTGGCGAGTTATCGTAGGAGCTAATGAACTTCAGACTGAATTAGAAATCATTAAGGCTCGCAGGCCGGAGCTCGTAGCTGCCCCGATGATGTTTTACCTATGGGTTTGAGTCTTTTCGACTCCGGTTCCGAACCCCAAAGCTGGGATTAGGTGATTGCGGCTCCAATCACCGCAAGGGTTCCAGGAGATCTCCCCTCGAAATAAAGGCTGCTCGCGGATTGAAGTTCTGTCCCGTAGGCCGCTGCGCTGCCACTGCTGACTTCGTGCGGGCCACGCAAGGCAGCGATATCCCTGTCCCTCGCCCGCCGGTCGCAGAGGACTCCACTGTCGGTGCGGGGTCGGAACGCAGAGCGGCTTTCTGCAAGGAGCCGCCCAAGCACAAGGATGTGCCCCGTGTTCGGCCGTCGGCGTTCCGACGCAGAACCTCCTTGAGGGGAGGCCAAGTGGCGCGCCAAAAGGAGTAGCGGCGGTGTAAAGGGGGTAAAGGCGGTTCCTATTCAGGCACAGACGGCTGTCCGTGAACTCTCTTACCTGAATAGGTTGAAAATTTGGATACTTCATGAGTCGAGCAAAAAGGTTTAGTGAATTTGGCCTTTATTTGCTCTTTACTCTCAATTTGAATGTTTCGCTAAATTATTAAAAGTGGTTTGTAACTATGGCGAAAAGTTAAGTTTGTAGATCAACAGGAATTGTTGAAAAGCTCCTAATTGTAACAGCTTTCTTTTAACCAAAAAAAATCATACCTTGCACGCGTTCCTCGACTTAAAATACGTGTTGTTTGAGGCTGTTGTTGATTAGATTCGGAGAAGCCTAAAGTATCCGCATTGTAGCTCGAAATGAGAAAAATTTACTGCGGCAAAGTTTAATCTACATAGATCGATTGTAATGATTAAAGGTTTTACATCAAGAAGAAAATATATTTTACAACATATTATCAAATATTTCTCGATAACTTGTGACACACAATCTTAATCAATGGGATTTAACTTTTGAGCTTTACGAGTCCAAAATTAAGTTTATGCATAACAATTTAAAAAAACATCAATTTCGTGAAATTATTTTGAATTTGAATGATCAAGAAAATATTAATTTCCCTATAGACACATTCAGAAAGCTTGAATCAATGATTCTTATCTCTAATATAAATCTCGTTGATTCGAGAGTTTTCTTTTGTTTTACCTCACGAAGCAAATGATAGTATTTGGGAACCCGCCCAGCAATTACCGGTACCGCTATACTTATATCTTTTTCTAGCTCTTTATTACACCGGATTTTCTGGATCCTCCAAAATTTTAGCTTTCACGCGGAGCATTTCTTTATATTCAGCAACAATAAAAGTTTAAAGTAAATGGAATTTGAAAATATTGATTTTAATATTACATTATTTTTTGTTTTGCATTCAAGTTTTTATGCGGAAACTGTTAAATAAAAAGTGATTTCCTTTTTTAAACTTTAGACAATTATTTTTTTTTGTACTTTTTTTCTCGATCATTTGAATTCAGTCATAAACTCTTTATGTTTTTCTTGATTTAAAAATATTTTGAAAATAACGATACTTTATTTATGAAACATTTAAAATGTGCACATTTATTTTGACACAGAAATTTAAATTAATCATAAATATTAGAAAAATTTTATTTTTGGGCAAAGTTGTGTAGAGATATTACATTTCTTGTTATGTACTTCTCACACTACTATTTTTACCACTACAGCTTTTTATCCGATAAAGGGACAATCAGCTGATGGTGGGACTGTCTTAACATACACAGGCTTAATTTGAGGAAACGATTAAAAAAATTAAAAGGTTTAAACAAGTTTTTAAGCAAGTGTGAAATTAAAAAAATTTAAAAACGAATATATCCTTTGAGCAAAAATTCAATAACAATGCCGGGATGAGAACTTATGACAGGAGGTAAAGGAAAAGAGTACGGAATTGTCATCAAGGATAAGACTGACGAGAAACTGCACTGTAGGCGTGATGTTTGATCTATCGAGAAGCTTGTGATTCGTTCCTAGACAAACCACATGAGCTTTAAAGGTTTTCTTGTGTAAACGGTTGCGTCGAGAACTCGAAGCGGATCATCCGGGAATTTTGCAGGTTTGGTTTCTGAAATTTAAATTAAGAATTTTTATATTATCCTAAAATTCTTGAAATGGAGTTAATTTACCTGCATCTTTGTTAATTTATTGGCTTAATCTCTGGAAAAGTAAGATAAAGTTCTTTTTTGCTTCAAAAATTTTAAAACCGAACGGCTTCTAGTCAGATTAGCCCTATGAAGCTGTACTTTTGTTAAATGATTAAAAAGAAAGCCTTTGTTGGTGGTATTGGGTCTGTGTTATTTTTCATTCCGGTGGAATCTTTTTTTTTTGTTTGTTACTTAATTCGCAAATAATCTTATTTTATTTTTGAGGCATTACATATTTTTAAGAAGTTCCGATAGTTAGCGGGATAAAAAAAATATGATGATAAAGAAAAGCAAACTATCTAATTAATTTCATTTTTAGATCTATTTAAAAATTAAAGTTAACTTTTATTAGTTAACGTTAAAAAAAAATGTAATTGATACTACAAAATAAAATGAATTAAAAGAAAGCAAAGGAAAAGAAATTTGATCTAAACTGAAACTGGATTCGTGACTTTCCTAAAATTAAAAATAATTTCTTTTTAATATTATCTTTTAATATTATTATCATTATTATTAAAGTACTTGATCAAAAAATGAATTTCAACAAGAAAGAAAACGGAAATAATAATAATAATAATAATAATAATAATAATTTAATTTTTTAGTAAATTAAATTAATAAAATAAAAATAAGTTTAGCAAATAAAATTTTTAAATTAAATTAACTTTAGGAGGTTATCCCGTTCTTTATTTTCAATATGGTTAGTCTCTTCTTCATTTTTTTCATCTTCTCCTGCTACGGTGTTTAACTGCATTTCTATTCACATAAATGATATCACTTACTCCAGAGGAATTATAAGCGAGCTAATGATATGCTTTGATATTTTTTTATTTAATATTCAAAACAGAAAACTCTTGAAATCTGATAGATTGCAAAGGTAAAAGCTACAGATTTTTTTTTGTATTTTGTCATTAAGGAATGTTGATTCCTTGGAGAAAAGTATTAATAGCTTCCCATCTAAAATTTTTATAACTTTTTACAACTATTTTAATTTAACGTTACTTTAGTTATAACTTATAGCAAATTATAACATGAAAAATATAGAAACAAAAAGGCGAGAATTTTTTACAAAATCTGAACTTTCCACTTTCACTAAATATATTGAACGCATCGTGAATTAAAATTTAAATTTGAATGATCACATGATATACATGATCAACAGGCTGAAGAATCATTAGATATTATTCGGATCATATTAAATCACAAGAACTGCAAATTCGAAACTAAACAAAGAATTATTTCATTCTATATTTTCTCCGCTAGTTAATGAGATATTGCTTACTGTACGGATTCAGAACTGGTAAAAAGAATAAATTAAAGTTGTAATATTTTCAAAGAGGGCTTTCTGACGATTATCATAATTTTTTCTCCAAAAATATTTATCAGAAATAAGTTTTAAATTTAGCACAAAAGATTTGATGAGGAATGAACTGTTGAATTAAAAATTAAGTTAGCAATTCTAAAATTCAATACAATGAAAAATTATGTTTTAAATTAAAATATTCTAACTCATAAGATAATTGAGTTTTTAATGTGGTATTAATATGAGTAGAGCATTTCAATTGAAGATGGGATAATTATTAAATTTCTGGCTTAATCACTCAAATTAAAAGTGAAGCCTTATTTCACATTATTATGTTATACAAATTTTACGACCACGTCTAAATAAGTATTTTTATTAAAAAAGTCTTGCCGGGAATACTAACGCATGTCTCAAAGAGTATAGAAAATATGTAAACGATATTTTTTTTTTATGTTTAATTTAATGAAACACGAGTTTCAGCATCGAAAAAAATTAAATGAATTTAGAAAACATATTTCTATGCTTTAGCTGCGCAAATTATGATTTTAAATAATGTATTTGTAACCTAGTAATTTTTAAAAATTAAATGTTATTGGTCTTGAATTTTTAATTCTCAATTTTTCGGGATATTTCATACTTTAATAATAATAATAATTATACATAGTGAAAAAAAGGAAATCCAAGCCCATATCAGTAAAATTTTACCTTACATCTAAACGAACTAGTAATAAAATAATTTCATTATTTTTAAATTAGGGAATGCAGATTGATTTATTCAATGAAAAAAACCTTGAGAAGCGAACTTCATTCTAACAATGATATTATTTGAATCTTGTCACTATAAATGAAACAACCGGAGATGAAATTCAATTAAATGTAATATTTACGAAGCATGAATAAAGAAAACAAACTCAAAATTAATTTTTTTACTAGTGTAATTAATATAAATTATATGCTTATTAATTTAGTAATGTCTCTTCTAATAAACATACATATTTAAATATGGCACGTAAGATAATTTCAATATAATTTCTTTACATATATATCTAAAATTTCAGGCATGAAACATATGCTTGCACTCATTTCATAAATTATAAATAATGGCATGTCTTTAGATAACGTAAGAATAATCTGCTTTTTAAATATTTAGTTTATCTTGCATAAAACTTTCAATAAAAAGCGATGAATAAGCACAGTTATCCCCAGACGCAATATAAAACTTTCAGAAATATTCCATAAAATCCTTAGGAGCCTTACTGCCGGAAATAACATCAAACCACAAAAATCCATCCTTCTTTTAAAGAATAAAAGAAAAAGAATAATTTTTTTTGGTAATACAGAAGCTTAGTCTTCCATTTAACATTAAAAAGAAACGCTCCTATTAGAAAATTACTAATACAAAATCCCTGTCACGATGACAGAAATAAAATTAAAGAAAATTATTGCATACAGCATATTTCCTACAATGCAATAATTACAGGAAGTTAATAATGCCCAAAATAATTTAGAAAAAAGATGATATATAAAAAAATTTGTGCACATATTCATTAATAAAAGCGACAATTATCTTTCATAAGCTGTAGTAAATATACTATTTTCACCAATAAATTCTGATGACATGTATCATATTCTTCGTTCTTAGGAACATAAGGTTCGAAGAGATGCACGAGTTGACTTTTCTGCAAATCTTGCATCGACCCTTTGGATCAACGATTTATTCACTCTACTAACTGATGGTAAACCTTGCATGGCGCTTTAGGAAACGTCTCTTAAACTTTTCAGTAACTTTTCTGCAAAATTAAAAAATTTTTTCAATAAATTAACTTAATATTTGAATATTTATGTTAACTACTGAACAAAAAATTATCAAGGAGATGAAAACAGCTTTACGGATTCATAAAAATATATATATATCTTATTAGTAATATGTTGATTAGAGTATACAAATCTTGGTACTGTTCAGACCCGTATGAAATTAATGAACTTTCTTTTCAACAAGTGCTAAATATAATATTTATTAACAATGCCAATACAAATTTAAAATAAAAACAAAAACCCTTAAAATTTGAAAATTAATCTAAAGCTTTATTCATTCAAATACAATTTTTATTCTAAGCAACATTTTGACTCTAAATGATATCATTAAAAATTGTTTAAAAAAAAAAAAATATAAGTTTATATACAATATATGTAATTATATATATATATATATATATAGTACACATATATATTTATAGTATATGTATATTTATACTAAAAAATATGTATATATATATATTCATTGATCTTTAATTAATATATTATGAGAACAATTCTGATCACAATTTTAAAGGATACTAAAATTATTGGCTTTAATTTTAATCGAGTACAAAAAGTCTAAAATTAATATAATAACATTTGATTTCAGTAGTTTTTCATTTCCATGTTTAAATTCAATATTAAAAGTATTTAATAAGGAGACTTCATTTTTAATAACGTTCGAAAGAAAAGAATTCTCGAGGTTGTTCAAGTTTTTGAACAATTCAGTTTGGCATTATCTTCAAAATTATTGCTGTTCGGAATTCACAACACATGGTAACTGTGATTTGCTTACTGTACATGTCACGATTTCCAAATACTAAATCATATAAAGCCACTCATAACAAAAAAATTAAGTCAAATTCTTCTAATTTTTTTATACTTGAAATTATTGCAATGAGCAATAAGCAATAACACTTTAAGGTCTAGCAAGAAATCTAATATTTTAAAAAGTTTTTTTACTTTCTAATAATAATTGCAAAAATTACACACAATGATTAAAATTGATTTTACATCCATAATTCTTAATTTTTAAGCTTAATTTTTAATTATTAAGCTTAATATTTTGAATAAAATCTTCAGATATTCAAATCCTTCAACTATTTAAATTTAAATGCAGAAATAGCAATGTAAGAATAATTTTAGTTATTACAAAAAAATATTTTCATACATAAATTTTTTAAAATATAATTCACAGTAACTTGTGTAATATCAACTCAAATAAAAATTAAAATAGAAATATTATAAGATTTTATTTTACAAATTGAAAAAAATTAAAAGAAATTACATTTCGAATTGGGTTTGATTTTAATAAATTATAAAAGAAGTTATCCAAAGTCTATGAAATTATGAACTCTTCTGACAACGTATATCAATTCAATCACAACAATGAGTGAGAGAATCGAAAACAACACACATTCTGATTGTGTGAATAAAGAAATTTTTACGAGTATGTTTTTATCTATATGCTTGCTTCCAAATGGAAAAGATTTTATTTTTTAGTTTGAAATAAATTTTAAACTTTAAAAATATCAAGTTCTTACCAAATATGAAATAAGACAAAAGTTAAGAACACTAGTTCTTGAAGGACATTATTTTCCTTAATATTTCAGTCAAAAAAATTATTTATCAAGTTATCACAGTTCATAATGCTTCTCATCTCGGGTAAAAAATTACTTTGAAGCCTTCTACGACCATTTATTTGGTAAAAAAACGTTTGCATGAAAAGTCATTCTACAAGTGAAAAAGGAAAGATTTAACAAATATATTAAGTGACAAATTGAAATTATATCTCTATACGAATTTTACCTGATTCATTACTCCTTCCATAGTGCTGGCAAAAGTAACAAGACTTGACCAAATGTCGTACTGTCATTTGCAATGTTTGAGAAAACTGAAAAAAATTGCCAGAATAAATGTCAACTCTTTTACTGTATATTTGTTATTTCAACAACGGACCTTAAATCGTTAAGTAAAAAAGTATTATTAGTTCATTTGGATATTCCATTCGCATCAAAACATATTTTTTAATTTACGCTTCTTAGCATCTAAAAGCATGAAAACAGATTTGTTTTACGTGATATTGAAAGACGGAATATTTTTTCACTGTTTAAGAACAATGACAGAAGAAATTTCTTGAAAAAAAGCTGAATTTTCGATCATGGCAATTATAATCTGCATATGTTTTATGGCAAATTTGATATAATTAGAAAGATCGACCTTTTCTTAGTAAAAGATTATACCAAAATTTTATGAACAATGATCGGTTATAAGAATTCATAAATTTTTTCCAGATTTAAATTTCCTAATTTAACATTACCATCCCTCTGATTATAAATATAGTGAAATTATCCCTCAACTCAACCTGTTGAATTGAACTCAACATTATGTCCGATAATGTCAACCTTCGTACCCATGGCAATTTGTTTCGGCAGAACAAAATACGCTCCAATTTTTCCTGCTCGTCTTCGATTGTCTATGTGGCAGAGATGCCACTTCTTATGTCCAAAAAGGGTTTTTCTCTTTGTGCGCATTCCATTACTTATGGTTAAAAATACCAGACAAGTCGAGTTAAACAAATGCTCCATTCCAACGCCACACCAATTTTTTCGTAAAAGATGCATGGCTGGAGTAGAAGCAAAATTGTCTTCCCTTTCTGAGATTCTGTAGCCTGCAGTGGTGATCGGTGACCTTCTTAATTATGTCGCCTTGCTCTGTTCTTGGCTCGTTGTGCTAATCGAGGGGACCATCCTAGTCCGGCCATGCTCTCCGAGTCGACCCCGTTTTCGTCTCGCAATAATAACTTCGTCGGCGATTCGGGAACTTTACATACATTTCAGATGTCCGGGGGTGTGGAGGATTTCCCTTCTCTTATCCTCGTTAAGAGAAGAACAGAACCGTATTGCGATCATTTGAGGGCACGCCAGATCGGAGAGATGCTATGCGTCCTCGAACAGGCCTCTTGTTTAGTCTGTAGAATTTCTAGACAATGTCGAATCTTCCATTTGAAGGCACTTTCTATCAGAGATTTGTATTTGGGAAATTCAAAGCCAAGATTCGTGTGATACAATCATGTGCAAAAACTCACAAATCACCTTACCAATTTTCTTCCGTTCACGCAAGCGTCGTGCATGATGGGG
>JAOWBB010007240.1:0-10939 GCA_028565995.1 Ricinus marginatus
CCGGCGAAATAATTAGTAAAAGATTGAAAATGAAGAAGACAATCTACAGGAAATGAAAATTTTTTCGACAAATTATGAACGCCGCCGGTGCCAAATCTTTTTAGGTTTTGGGACTTGCAAAATAATTTCCTTTGCTTTTACGATTTATTTTCCTATACAATGAAAACATTTTCTTATTGCGGAATCTC
Organism: Ricinus marginatus; assembly: GCA_028565995.1. Taxonomy (NCBI): domain Eukaryota; kingdom Metazoa; phylum Arthropoda; class Insecta; order Psocodea; family Ricinidae; genus Ricinus; species Ricinus marginatus. The sequence continues at coordinate 189 of JAOWBB010007240.1, forward strand.
CAAAAAATATATCTGTACATTTATATATTTAGAAATCAAAGCTTTAACTTATATATATATATATGTGTGTGTGTGTGTGTGTGTGTGTGTGTGTATATGTATAAGTTAAAGCTTTGTCTTTTTTAATTTTTTTTTGATTTTGTATTTCGATTAGTTTCTTTTGGCAGAGCAATTGCATTTAAATCGAAGTCGCACGTTTCAAGTAGTCGACTCTTGCTCTTTGAATATATTTAACATTAAATGAACATTTATTTGCAACTTGATTACATGCCTTTACAGTTGCGATTCTTTTGTCATAGTCGTCGTTTTGGAGATTTCGCCCAGTGGCATCTACAGTTACCGCGCCAGGGTACCGTATCGCATAAAGCAACGAGCGATCGAGAATGATTCGAAATTTTAGCGTTTCCTGGAAAGCCGCGCAAACTTTGAAAACCACATTTCACGTTCTTGATGTGATTGATGAGCCCGGGCGGGGGCCCGAGATTTCTTAGTGAAAAGCATGGAATGGAAAAAAAAAGAAAAAATTTCGAAAAATGCGAACTCATGATTATTGCAAGTGATTAATTGTTTTATAAATATGACGGATGGATTGTTTTTATTTTCTTTGCGCTTCTTTCAGCCGGTCTGCTAATGCAGTTTTTGCCCAAGAAAGAAAATTCAATGTGATCCACCTTAAATGTAAATTCGCAAGCCGCCTTTGGAATTCCTGAAAGAAAATTAAATGGATCAAGGCAACCTCAACAGAAGTTAACAACATGATTATTTGGTAAGAGAAAAGCAAGTATTTAATGGTCAAAGAAACTGTAAATAACTTAAATACAAAAGTTTCTTTAATGTTATTAAATTTCAATGTAGATTAAAATGATTATTAAATCTCCAATTTTTTTTGTCAATAAGTATAAAATTCACATTTAAAAGTTTAGCTACTATATGGGAATAACAAAAATATTCTTGTTATTTGATCATATACTTTTTTACCTAAAGTATTTTTAATAATAGCCACTCTAACTGAGTAATTTGTATATTTAAAAGAAATGAATTACAAGTTTGGTTCAAGAAATCAATTTTGTACCTATTGTCTACTTTCTTAAATTACATTAAATTAGGATTTAAAAATATAAATATTAACAATATATATGTATATATATATACTTCGAGTCACATTGTCTTTTCCTAATAGCAAAAAGCAATTCTTTGTTTCCATTGCAACTATTCCACTTCTACCAATGTAGCTAGGGCAGACTGATCTTTTGATGAACAATTCAGCTCCATGATAATCTGCTCTGAATAATTTCACTCCCACTTGCTCAAAAGAATTGTCTGCAAATCTATTAATTTGGCTAAAATTTAAATGAATATGAAATGATGAAAACAAGGATCTTCTAAGATATTAATCATATATTAGAAATTATGTTATTAAAATTCGATGTTTTTAAGCTTACCCCTCTTTTCGTAATTGCTCCAACTTTAAATAAGCTCTCATGTAATCGTTCCACAGTGCATGAAGAGGAAGCAAATCATCATATTTCAAAGATTTGCGACCTATCGAGTACAATCCTAGCTTTCTCCTTTCGCTCTGAGTCAGCTTCTTATGCTTCTGACGTACTGTTTTTGGCCATTTTTTATCCGGATATTTATCCAAGTGAATCAGCAGTTTACTTTGATTTGGAATATCCTCTTTGTCAACGAAAGTTGTCATAAACTTATTCAAATAATCCCCCAATTTGTCTTTATCAACGATATTTTCTCCAATTATCTTATTTCTTATTTCATTCGGTAGTTTTGCTTTAAAGGAAAATAAACTAGAGTAAATACAGAGTCACAATTAGTATTGATTTGCAATTGATTGAACAAAAACAACAATAAAAAAGTGACAGATGTGATGATATTAAGACTGTTCTAAATTAAGAAATTCGGTTTAATTACTTCAAAACTTACTCCTAACAGCCATTGCCGGATCAAAATTTTTTGTTGATCCCACTTAATTTCTTGAGCCACGACTTTCAGTTCCTGCCACTGTTAAAGAGGGAAAACCAAATATACAAAAATGGCAGCTAATGAAAAATTAAGCGGTTACTCGATATCAATTTGGATGACAGTTTGGAAAAAAATCGTTTTCCTAGTAAGTTTATCCATTATGTTAAACATCTAATACAATGCGTCATAAACTTGCGAACTGAGCGGTTGGTAGTGAAAACTAGGCAAAATGAAAAAATTTTTTAATTCAAATTTTCCTTATTCTAAAACAAAATAGATTTCATACAAATGCTAAGCTAGTTCATGAACCTTGCTGTTTTAAACATAATCGAAATAAATAGTACATAAAATGGCTTTCCTTCATGAATCATTAAAAATAAACAAGTCAATTTTTGATTTCGCAACATATATTAACTTAATTATTTTTTACAAATATCGAAACTATTTGAATGCTTCTTTTTTATACAATCTGAGATTTCGAATTTTAGTAAAGCAATTTTCTTTAAAAATTCAAAATGGGATTAGGAGTGTCAATCATTGTCATTTAATTAATCGCTGCCGGTAAAACAAACAATTCAGTCAATAATTCACATATTAAGCTTGTAATTTTTTTAATTAAAATACAAATGCATTCTTTTAACATTTCGTTAATTCCCTTAAAAAAAGGAACTTTGTGCGACAAAAGGATCATGCACTAGGCTTCTTTCATCTTTCATCAGTTCTCATTTCAATTTAAATTTTCCCAGCATTTGTCCCATTTGAGGCTTTAGAAAACTTATCCGTAATACTTTGATAATAAGAATGCGTAGTTAAAAATATAATCTCTTACATATTTAAATATTGCACAATTTTTGACCATTCCACGTCATTTCGTGACTTTCGAAAACATAAATTCCAATCGGTCATTTTATATGAAATATATTCAAAGAAAAAAAGAATCTCTAAAAGAAAAAAAATTTTTATATAATTGTTCTTTTCGGTGTTCTTTTAAGACATTTACATACTAATTTAATTTTCTTTATTTTATTTTTTCTAGCAAAATGCAATTTCTTTTACAATACTTTAAATTATAAAACGAAATTTTTTACTTTTTAATCAAATAAGAATTGAGTTGCTTGAAAATATGAAGTTTTTATTTTATGAAAAACTTATTGTTTTATAATAAGAAGTTATTATTTATTATTTAGAAAATATGAAGTATAAAAATCTTCCTTTTTAATACAAAAAAAGTACACTTCTAAATGCAAATAACGAGGATTATTCGTCAATTAAATTCGGACTCAAATCCCAATTTTTAAAACTAAATTTGCATTCCGTTATTTTTTTAAATGCACCGGACAATTTTAATACTTGCACAATATATTCAATTTTAAACATAGGAAATGTTAAATATTTAACTTAAATGTCTACTTCAGTAACTAATCAGAAAAATATTAAGAGCGAATTACAATTTAGTAATCTTAAAGCGAAAATTTCTTTTATTGTTAACTATTATTGTTTCACTGTCTAATTTTACTTGCTTTAATGATATCATCGAAAACTGTTATATGCTATATTAATTCAAGAATACTGATTCATTATTATAATCAAACATATTTTTACTTAAAAGGCAGCTTCGTCACCCCTCCCGAATCAATTTAATTCTCATGCGAATTATTTCGCGTTAATAAAGTTCAATATAGCCTCTAATTCTACCTTATTATTACAAATGTATATATATATATGAATTATCATCAACTTCTATATTAATAATTATTTGAACAATTTGATAATTAAATAAATAAAATTTTTTAATTAACATTCACAAAAAGCATGGATAACATAAAAAAAATTAGTTTCATCAAAAAATCACAGTCTTGTTGAACTACAATACTTAATGGTTAAGTTTTTTTCAGCAGTATAAATATAAATTTATTTTAAAAATTTATATTTGTAATAATATCTAAGACAATCCAAGAGGGAATGGAGATACATCGGAAGAAAGTTCTCCTTCATTCCCATTTACTTTAATTGAAAAAAGAATCGAGAATTGTCCCGTCATAGGTTTCAAGATTTTAACATATTTTCGAAAATTTCTGAAATAACAAATGTAGCAAATGTCTAAGGAGCGAAGGTTTCAAATATAAAAATAAAGAAACATAATGAAATGATTTTCCGAGGCAGTCACAAAACCAACAAATTTTTGTCATTTTAACATTTTCGATTATCCTGATAAATTATTGCCAAATTTTTAAGTAAATGCATGAATTTCCAAATTATATAATTGGAAATATTTGATTTAAGATAAAAGTTTTCGATCTCGTAATTTTTATTTAATTTTTTTTATTACTGACTAGAAAATGTAGCCCTCGGTAAAAACCAAGAAATCGAAGAAATTTATACGAGAAAAATCCCAACTTGGCTCCTGCAAATAAAAATGATAGTTTAATTTCATCTAGAAACTTAATATTAATTTTTCAATTTAACCTAATGATTTTTGAACGAATATTTTCGATACAATTTTCCACAAACTGTCAGAAACGAGTGCTACAATCTCTATGAATACATAAAAAAAAGCATCTTGGATTGCCTTGTATAAATATTAATTTATTATTATTTTATGCTAGCAATAAAATTACGATTTTGTATAATTATATTGTGAATTATATAAAGCTACTGTACAATATTTAATTGTCAATATAAAACCCTCGTAAATGTGGGGATATCACAAAAAGTGGAATAAAAAATATCACACTTCTAGGACAAGTTCTACTTCTTATTATCGACTTCATTGTCGAATTACAAATGTTTTTGTAATTAATGAAAACATGTTTCTTTTTCTTTTTTATCGGAAGTAATCATTACTAGCATTACCTAAAGCAATATTCTGGTAAAAGTTTGTTCTGCATCTTAGAACTCATCCTAAAAAGGAAATGGGGTAAAAAAAAAAATAAATAATGCAGTGAAGAACCAATCTGCCATCGACCAAAAGAATGTCTTTTCAGTTTTAAACGTGTAGAATTAATAAAAAAAATCAACAAACAAAAACAAACAAAACAAATGGCAGTTTAGCATTAGAAGAAAAACTTTGAACTACAATGCTCCTTAGTGTTTTTAACTTTCTGCTGTCGTTTCAAATCCAAACGACACAGGCTTTCGAAAAAATGCAAATTGAATGAATTTTTTATTTTTTCAACAGCACAAAAAGCATTTCAACTGACGAAGGGAAAAGGGTTCGCGATGGATGCCGAGTGAACTTATTGCAACTTGAGCAACTATTATCAGATTCTTTTTCGATATAGTCGAAAAGAACTACATCTCAAATCTTTTGCTCTTTGCAACTGTATCCTATTTCGGAGAACATTTCACCTCCCGTGACCGACTGCAATACAGCAAAATGATTTGATGAAATAAATTAATGTCGAACGAATTCCCAAATTAAGGAAAAGAGGAGTTACGGTAAGAATGATATTGCACCCGCTAACAAATATTTTATCGTTCGAAAAGAGAATTTTCTTGTTCTCTTAAATTTAACACCTAGCCTCGCGTTATAAGTTAGGCGTGCTTTTAAAATCTTATTTGAAAAAAAAATTCATTGCGAGATCCGTTCGGTCCTACAAAATTATTATGTTACTAACATTTCATAGAAAATTACTAAATGGCATATTTTATATTCACATTCAATGAGCGCTTTACTTGTTGACGGTTTGATGCTAGAATCATGCAGTTGCAGTATCCAATTTTAAGCATTCCACAGAGAATTCGAAAATTTCACGTCATAAAAAAAAAGTTTTATTACAATTTGAATGTTTTTTTTTCTTTTATTTGTTTAATAAGACCTGTTTCGCATTTCTCTTCAATCGTCGTCGATAATGTACTGTTTGTCACGTCAAGAAAGAGTGAGGTCAGAGTTCGACATAAACGACGTATTTCTAGTGACGCTAAAAATTATTTTATGGTAAAATAAATCTAAGGTCCAAATTTAAATTTAATTTTTTTCACTGAAAAAAAAATAAAGTACTGTCTTCCAAGCTTTATAATCAAGATCAGTAATTTCAATATTTAATTACTAATTTTGATTTAATCAATAATTGAATACTGAAACATGTTCTATCAAAATAGACAAAAAATTGTAAGAAGAATGTAGAGAGAAACACCGTTTTAATAAACTGTTAAACAAAATAAAATTTTAAACGTGTTTTTATATAACATTTGTGCTAATTAAATAAATCTAAATGATTAAATATAAAAATATTTATAGGAATGTAATAAGAAAACAACTGATCAAAAATATAAAAGGAATGTAATGTGAAATATTGGTAACTAATTACTTAGAGGCAAGCAATGGGTTTTAATCGTCATTCAGTTATTTTGCAAAAAGCCTGTACACTTGGTATATATCCTTTTATAAAGAGTACATCTTAAAAATTAGTTATTAATTATTTTCTAACGTTAGAAGGAATTCTAAGAAAAAAATCAAGCTCAACCACTTCACTGACAGGTCTCAATTGAATTTTAGTCGGGTAAAAATTCTTTGACCAAAAACAGTCTTTTTGGAAACTTTTAGCAAGAGCAAAAGGCATTTTGAGTTACAAACGATAAACTGAGAATGGATATACCAAACATATCAATATTTCATAAAATCAAGTGTAATCAACTAAAAGAAAATTAGAATACAGAGACGTGGTGCCTATACCGGAATTTATTTCATCATTTCCATTTTAATGTGGAATTAATAATAATTAAAGCTTTTTGTTAAATCATTAATTTTATAATTTGACTTTTATTTTTTTGCATTGCGTTTTTCATTAAAAATCGAAAGGAATTATTTTTACTTGCAGAAAGAACAAATGGATTTTCCATTTAGTTCTTAAGCATAAATATTAAAACACTGATTGAGCTTTTCATTCTTTTGCAATTATTTTACCCTAAAACTAATTCTAATTCTTTAAAAGAATTAATCAATATATCATAATTAGATAACTAAAACAATATTGCAAAATTATTATCAAATTGGAATAATGAAAGTATGTCTTGCGGAAATAAACCGGCTTTATGACGAATGACCAAGACATCTTAAGTTGTTTTAATTTAATTCAATTGAATGGAAAACGAATAAGCTGCGATTTGGAAAATTCTTATATTAAAAATATGATTTGTAAAAAAAAACATAAAAAGTATTCTTCCTTTTCTCATGGGTTCAAATAATTATATAGTAATACTGAATTTGATCTATATGTCAAACGAGCTTTTTTTAAAGTTTGAAAAAAGTGCTTAAAATTACAGGCAATTCTATGAAAATTTAAGACAACTATCTTTTGTAATCATGTTCCTAATAGTATTCAAAATATGTACGATGCGGTTGATAAACATGGTTCTTATGTAATTTATTAATAAAAAAATTAACTTGCAATTTACTATCTGTAATATTTTTCATGTCACATTATTGTAAAGGTTATTTTCACATTTTATAAAAAAACCCTAATCGCAGCACTGAAAAAAAAAAATAAAATCTCTAAAATTTGCACTGTCTTGGGGAAACATTTAATACTAAGAGGCCGACGCTAGCAACAACTAAGTCTCATATTAAATAATTTTTTTATACTCTTGCTTCAATACAAAGAAAAAAAATTTCCTATCATTGGGAATTTCCTGTGGGACTTGTTTTAACTGCGAATTTTTTTATAGAGCAGTTGTTTCTATTGGAGAAGACTCACGACAAGACTGAGAACAATCCAATATCGGTTGACATTCTTCGATAGGATGAAGAGGAGGAACTGTTGAAGAAGACAAAGCTTCTGGAGTTGTAGACTCTGACGAATTAGGACTTTTCCCTGTAAATGATTTCAATTTAATAGTATTCTGGCGAGGAAAGTAATTTCGAAAATTCGATTTTTTGAATTCATATCGTCTGATTGAATTCACAAGTGAAAAATATAAAATGTTTGAACAAATTGAAAAATTAAATTATCTATTAAAAATTATAAACTTAATTAGTCGACATGAATTATTTTTTCACAATTTTAAGAAAAAAATCGGATTTTTACCTGAGTAATTAAAAATATGAAGCTCCAGTTCATGAGGAAGGGGTACTCCAACAGACAAATGCATTGATAAGCCCTCCAGCCAGACTTCCATGACGTCGAAAGGAGGTCGCTGATCTGGGTTCAAATCGCAACATAAAAACGCAATTCGATAAAAGCTCTCCGGACAATTTGCACAAAACTTTTCTTGAAATACATGTTGGTTTAATCCAAAGTCCGGACTTCTAGGAAGAAAATCCGGATCAGCATGTACACGTCCAATAATCTGCAAGATCAAGAAGTATGTATTTAATAACAACATCGAAATTATAATTGGAAAATTTCTTTTCTCCATTCCTTTCCCTGGAAAACTCACCTCACATAAAACGATACCAAAGGAAAATATATCGACTTTCTCGTCGTACTTATATCCTTTCATCATTTCGGGAGCCATCCAGTATGGATTGCCAACTACCGTATACCTCTTTTTTCTCTCACACCTTCTATTACCTTTTTTATTTCCGTACTTGCGCCTGTCACTTGAAAATGAGGATCCTGAATTCTGGGAGATGATTCTGGCAAGCCCAAAGTCAGCTACTACAACAGTTTTATCCTTCAAAAAAATTTATTTACTCTTTTAATAATAATAAAAATAATTATTTTCACCATATTTCATGAGATTTTGGCTCATTATTCTCTCAAACGATTATTTAAGACAAAATACTTTCACTGTCCATGAAATTTGCCTTTGATCTTTTACGCTACCATCTTTTTATTGTTAAGTATTCATTCTCCATTTTCTCTATGATAAAATAAAAGATCCTATTAATGAGTTCGAAATTATAATAAAAAATTTTCATTCGATCTCATAATATCAAAAAATTAGAAGTTATTCGAAATGTTTTTATTAAAATAACTGCAACTTTGGATGTTATAATTTTTTAATAATCCAATAGTTTGACAAAAATATATTAAATTTAATGTTCGCAGTAAAAACATTTAAACTTGAAAGGGCGTTAATTCTTAAATGCTATCAAAATGATAATCAACTAACCTGTCTCACTAGGCAATTATGAGAATTGAGATCCCTGTGAATGATGTTGCTGGCGTGAAGATAGCTCATTCCCGCAGCAATATCCTTAGCAAAGTTTACCCTTTGCTCCCAAGGTAAAGGTTGACTCATATCATGAATAAGATCTTTTAAAGTTCCTCCACTAATATATTCAGTGACGAGGTGCAATTTTTTATCTTTACATAAGACCCCAATAAACCTAAGTACATTACTGTGGTGCAAACTTCTTAGCACAGCCACCTGATTTGAAAAACATGATCAAAATTTTAAATTACAATCTTACAGAGGTTTTAAAAATTTGAAAAAATGAATACAATCTGTTTTGTTACCTCTTTTAAGAAATTTTTTTGAGCTTCTTCATCGACTCTATATAATTCCTTTAGTACCATTATTTCTCCTGTATCCCTGTGGGTTACTTTGTACACTTGGCCAAAAAATCCCTTGCCAAGGAGTTCTCCCTTAACCAAGTCAGATGCACGGAATATTCTTTGAGCTTTTGGTTCAACTCGGAATGACTGAGTTCTGGAAAGTTCACATGTTTCGCGATTGGAAGGGGGCGATCTGAAATCGAAATTTTTGTTAAACGATGCGTTAAAAACAAAGAGGAACTGACAAAGCAGAATATCCGAGCGATGCGAAATCATATAAATTTTTTAACATTTCCGCCGATCTCATGAAGAGACAGTTTGAAATTTGTACAAATATCTAATACAACATCATATTAAAAAAATGAATGACGTTTTCTTTTGATTTAATACAGTGGTTGGTTGATTTTAAGTAAATTCATTGGTAATTAAAAAAACGAAAAGAAACATGGACACGAAGATCTTCGTTTACCCGTCTGATAAACGGCTCATGGAACTGCTCCTTTCTTTGGCACAGCTACCACGACCTCTTCTGAGTTGGCGACTTCTTGATGCCGAAATATAACCTTCATCTCTTCTTTTGAACAGTCTTTCCTTATTTTCTTTTTCCTGTCGTGAACAAAACCAAAATTTAAATTCGCATTTATTTACCATCTAATAAGAAAAATTTTGATCAAAAATATTTGACTTACCCTTGTGCATAAAGGGGGTGGAAGATGCCTCAGTCTGGAATTGGAATCTGGATCATGCTCAATAGTCAGCTGTACCACTGTATCAGAATATTTTATAATATTCTCAATACTTTCTATCGGCTGGTCTTTCACCGGGGTGCCATTCACTTCCAATATCTTATCACCAATGTGCAAAGACATTAACTCATTTGTTATATCTAATCTAAAAATTAAATGCCATTTTTTAATTTCATCCAACTTCCACATATCTAATAAAAATTAATTCGAAATTAGTGTATTTAACGACTGAAATGCACAAAAATAAGATCATTATTTTTGAGAGCATAATATCGTTTTAATAATTAGTGGATAAAATAATTCTTAAAAACAATTGTATACTAAGTGGAAAAAAATTGTTGAAAATCGTAACTTTTCGGGTCTCATTATAAAAGCACAGAAACTAAATCTTTACTTCAATACTAATAGTTGTTTTTCAACTTTTCAACAAATTATCTTTTATAAATTACGAAAAGTTTATTTATAAAAAAACTAATAAAAGGTTTATTCTTAATTTTATATATACATATATTAATCTATAGAATTTATAATATGTGATATATTGTAACTATATTTAATAATTATAAATAAATTTAATAATTTAATA
>JAOWBB010007241.1:0-10939 GCA_028565995.1 Ricinus marginatus
ATTTATTAATTTTAATTAATTTAAATTAATTTAAATTAATAAATAAATTGAAATTGTTATAATTTTGATTAGGATAATTTACTGTACGTCAAAATCTTATCTTTAACAGTAATTTTTTTTTGATTTGAAAAAGAACTATTAAATCAACTAGAACGTGAACTTTGAATAAAATGTAAATTGAAAATCAGTTGATGAAAAGGATAAAAATCTTTTTGATTATATTAATGTGTTTAATAAAATAAATGAAAATTTATGTTCTGTTTTTTAATATATTCTCACAAATATAAAATTAATTCAATTTTTTCCCTTTTTTTATTATAACATTTCAGAGTATATAAAAAAAAATGAAATTGTACATTGTTAACTTATAACATAAAAATTTTGAGTAACATCCAATTTTTTCGTTATTTTCTTATTTTTATTAAATTCCTTATACATTTCATATAAAATTTACAATTCTGAATAATATTTCTTAGCTTGCTTGTAAATTCTTTTCCAGTATTGCCATTTGTATGAAAAAAATATGTTTTTAAATTACTACATACATAAAGAAAGTATTGCTTAAGAAATATTTTAAGAAATAGTAGCTTCAAATAAAGATAGTTTTGTATTTATTTACAGTATTGAAATTATATAACGACAGTAAAAATATTGCTTTCCATTTCAAGACTTGTGTATATATATATATATTTAGGTGACTGATTCCCTCTTATATTTGTAAAATCCTTTTTTTATTTTTTTGACATTTTGTTTTTGACATACGTTGATATTTCCTTGAAGATTGGCTCGTACCTATTTATTTGATATATTAATTATATCATTGGGTTTAGTCATTTCTAGGTTTAAATAATTTACAGATGTGTTACAATTATCACCAGTTCTTTACTCAGTCGATAATTTTTCATAGCGATTGTTTTCTTATTGCCTTCCATGTTCTTCGTCTATTTAAAATATTTAATGGTAATTTATTATCAGTAACAGAAATCATCATTAGGAGATTTCTTTTTGACCTATAAAAATCTATTATTTAACAATTTCATTTGGTTCAGTAAAAAGTAAGATGAATTTTCCAAATCTGTCTTGCATTTTGTGATGTATTTAATCGTCTTACATGTGTTAAATGTATTCATTTTAGTCGTGCAAAAAGAAAAAAAAAGATGAAGGATTCTGCAACTGTGAAAAGCTTTAAGATTATTCTAGTTTTTTTGCACTTATTATGGAAGGTTTAATTATTAGCGCACTGTTGATTCTGCAATAACTGTAAAAAAAAAAAAATATATAAACAGTCACGGCACTTTTTATCTTGCACTTTGGAATGAAATATTTAGTAAATGCATCGCGCAAGGTATTTTCGAAGAATACCTGAAATTCTCCTAGAGCTTCCCGCTTTTACCTTAAGTTTTAATGGGAAAATAAAATCCGGATCCACCGGGTTTGTGTTGTCTTGCAGATCCGCAAAGAGAGCAACTTCTTATCCACTTCCGGCTGGCACAACTGCTGCTGCAGATATAGACTACCGGAATTTCTCGCGATCTTTCTCAAGAAAAAAGTCGCCGCAGCCTTTGAATTCATCGCCAGATGAGCGTGTTTGACGGTTGCAGAAGTGGAGTTTTCTTTCACTGGACTATCAATTATGGGAAAATCGGAAAACCAACGCAAGCGATTAACCGAACCATTTACTCAACGACATTTACAACAAATTATTTTGAAATGCTTGCGTTACTATCGGCCGCTTGTGCTTTTTCGTTTCCTGCATTAGAAACATTTTTTATTTATTTTGTAAACGTTATTTTCGCTGCTAAATTTTTTATGCTATAGCTGAAGAAAGATACAAGAAAACGACAGAAATTATGCATAATACGATAAAATTAAAAAAAATAGCATATATTTTTTCTATTTTCAGTTAATGAATTCTGTTTCTTTTGAAACTGTTTTCAAAATTTTAATCAATTGTACATTAATGGTAATAATTAAATAATGAAAAGCTGAAAATAAATTATGCAGGTTTTTGTCACCGTATGACGATTCTTGATTCTTTTAAATTATATCACTCTGCTTAAAAAAATTTCCGACCATCAACAAGTAAGTTGATGAAACTAATTAAATATATTTATGATACCTTTTGTATTATAAATTTCAATAATATAAAATAAAAGTGTTCGATCGGAATTGAACTGAATTTTCTGCGTTATATCCGTTATACAAAATCATATATGCATATAAAAATAATAAAAAAAACATTCGGACATGTAAACATAGGATATCATTCTTAACTAACTCACAAGATTTTAATATATATATTTCTAACAAAAAAGTGAATTAAAGAAAAATATCACTGTATTGTTGATAAATGTAATTGTTTCTCTATTAAAAATGATATAATTAGTCAAAATATTCTTATAAATCTTTCCTTTATTTTATTTTTTTCTTATGTACCACTGGTAAATCTTAATAATTTGTTGATATGAAATTAAATAAATTAATTAAAAAATTTTTCGTTCTTGGATCAAGTTATTTTTTATTTTTATAGAGAATGTTATAACTTTTAGAAGAATACCAATCTAAATTGTTTTTTTTCCATTTTTATGCTTTGTTCATAATAAAGTATTGTATAGGAAAAGAATGAATTCCTGAGTGTTATTATTGAAATGAATATATTTATTATTTATATTTTAGGTTCCTTGTTAAATTTAATGCATACAATAATTTATGTAGAAATATATTTTGTGTAAAAAAAATCTATTAAGTGCATGGATGTCAAATTTATTTACAGGTTAATTTTGCAAACAAAAATATTTCATGTCTCTTGCACATTATAAACTTTTCTTAATGTTAAAGGCTAAGTGGGGAAAATGATAGGGTTTCTTTTAAAAAAAAATCTTAGTAATTTTTTAGATTGAGAGAAAAATCTGTAAAATTTTGACCCATGAATGAAGGAATAAAAATATTGATAACAAGAGCATTAATAAAACAAGCTTTCCAAAACCTGTAAAAATATATTCTGACAAAATAAAAAAGAGAAATTAAAAGAAAAATATATTATATTTTTATGTTTCGCCAGTTTGACATCCTTGTATAAAACCATTATTTGGTTTTTACGATTGAGTAATTTAATTCAAATATTTACTCAGTCAATCAAATGTTAATTAACTTTAATTGTATTAATAATTATTTTTTCAACACCTTATTTAAAGTATGGATCAAAGTTGCCTCCATCAATCATTTATATTACAAAATTCAGTATTTTAAAGTAGCAATCTGAGTGCTTAAGCTCTTGTTTCTCTTTTAAATTTTCTAAAATTCTAAAACAAAAATTTAAATAAAATAATTATTTGGTAAATAATTGTAATTTCTTTGAGATTTGACGACCAAGTATCTTTAGTGCTAAATAGAATTTTATCAATAGAATAATGCCTGATATATATATATTATATATTATATCAGAGAACAATCCCTTCAGATAAGGATTCTACAGTTATAGAGCTTTAGACATATATTTAAATCATGAAATGAAGGCTGCTTTTACTAAAATTCCTTTTAATTAAAAAATAATTTTTTCAGCATAAACAATTAATATTTCCTTGTAATATTTCACTTCTTTTTGGAACATGGAACCATCGAAATTGAAACTTCAATATATATGTTATACCTAGGACCCGAAAGGTCTCTGAATGCAAGACTGATAATTATTTAAATTTCAATAAATATTTAAATGCTGAAATATTAATTATGTGTCAAAAAATAGTAAAAATTTAAAATTCCATTTATGGATTAATATATAATTTATTTGTGAACTATGTTGTTGTTAGTTTTCCTAAGTTTTGTAATTTCGTTGTAAATTAATGATAAAATAATCATTTAATTGTTAATTAATTATCAGTTAAAGCGGAAGATCGTTCCTTTTGGTTAATTCAAAGGATTTATGTCAAAATTTATTCATTTTCGTAACTGACAAATTTTTAATGATTTCGTTTTATTAGAATTTTCACCTACTTCGAAGCATTATTTTTAAAATTGTAAGTAAAAATTTTATTCCCGATGATTTTAAGATAAATTTTGTCTTAAAATTAAATAACTTAAAACCATTATGTTGAAACTTTTTTAGTTTGCATTGTTATTCTACAACGCTTTAAAATTTAAAAATCTGAATATATTAAGAAGCGAATGACCGAAGCGTAATTTTTTTATGAGTTCGCAGCTGATCTATTTTCTACTGAACAATCTTCTGCTATTTTATTCTAGTAATTGCTCTATGTTTGAAAGGAAAGTGTTTTTAAATCGATATTGATAATTATTCATATACTTTTCTGAGATTAAAATAAAATTGTGAAAATGTGATGAAATTATAAATTGATTTTAAATAAAATAATTGTAGCCTTTATAGTTTTTGACAAATGTTTAACTCGCCTATTATTTCATAAATTCAAAAACATACTTTACATGACTAAAAAATATCAAACTTAATTTGAATAATATAAGAGAATTAGAAAGAAATCAAAATTTTGGATTCTCAAATTTTTTTTTGATTTCTGTAAAAAATCTTTGCAATAAAATAAGATATAAATACAACATGTTGTTCTAGTATCGGTCTTTTAAGTTTAATGCTCACATTATCTTTTATATCTTTTATTTTTTTGTCGTGAATTATTATCAATTCAAATAACAAGTCAAGCGTAAAGGAGAGTGAAACCTTCAGGATATCTAGCTAATGTCAAGATTTAATGATGGTAACGAGGTAAATGGAAAATCGGCGTTTCTCATTTCTCTTTTATGAAAATACTTGAAACAAACTTTGAAGAATGAAAAAGCATTACTTTTGGCATGCTCATTTATTTGTCTTTGAAATAATATAATAATAATAATAACAATAATAATAATAATAATAATAATAGTTCCGTTGAAAAAATTTATTTCATCTTTTTTTAAATACTTCTTTAACATTTATCAGAAACTGATGAAAGAAAAAATTTTTTAACTTTCCGAACCTTGAATATAATCTACCGTTAAGAGAATTATTTTAGATATAATATTAAAAAATTTTACTTCAAATAATTCAAAAAATATCAAACGTACCTAAAATATTGGAGACATAATTATGAAAATAAATGAATTTTAATTATTTTAAAGATAAAGACAAAGTAAAACACTTATTTTTAACTCAAGTTCTGTAATAATTATTTGTAACATATTAATTCTAATTTTTTTAACCATGTCATAAACGATAAGATTTTCTCATAAAGAAAAAGAAGTAGTAAATGCAATTTAAAGAGATTGCGATATAAAATAATATTTAAACATTTAAATAATCAGTGTATATAACTATTATATTCATTTGCTGTGTACTTAAATACGGGCT
Source organism: Ricinus marginatus (assembly GCA_028565995.1). Taxonomy (NCBI): domain Eukaryota; kingdom Metazoa; phylum Arthropoda; class Insecta; order Psocodea; family Ricinidae; genus Ricinus; species Ricinus marginatus. Next base: position 5,357 of record JAOWBB010007241.1, read on the forward strand.
GCAAATTCTGCAGATACAGAAAAATTCAATTTTGTTTCATTTAAATCAAATATTATTGAAATAATTTGAAAACTGTTCTTAATTGACTGTATTGGCTAAATGCTTATTTACCTGTTCATAGCTTAAGTACTCAGTATAATACTTGATACTGCATTCCTTACGTCATTTTTTATAACAGAGATTATTTTACATTTTGAAATCGCTTACATAGAAAGTAAAGCAATCTAATTTTGTCTTGGAAAAATGGGAAAATTCTTTTCAACAAAATATTACATTCAAGACTGAAGAATTATGATATTTTTTAAATGTTCAATTATCTTAAATTTTATTCTGAAAAATTTTTCATAGCTATATTTTCTAAATAAAATTATTGTTATATTCAAGTGGCGAGAGAAACAACTTTGAAGTTAGCATTGTTTACTAAGAATATTAATTATAAATTTTGTTTAGAAGATTTGGTAAAGATTTTCTTTTAAAAAAGTATTACGATTAGAGGAATTTTGTGCAAATTTTTTAAACAGTCGACATTTCTCTAAAGATAATCAATTATAAGAAATTTTTAATAAATCAACTTAAATTGGATTTGTTTAGAGCAATGTACTTATATATTTTGTTGTACGCATTACTTACCTAAAAATAAATCATTTTCCCAAAATTAATATTATTTCTTGCATTGAATATGAGCATAAATAGCAGAGCGGATAATTTTTTACTCAGACAAAATAAATTTTAATAAAAGAGCAGTCTGTATTTAACAAAGAAAACTGAAAAAGACTAAATAATATCAAAGTAAACAACAGACTGCCCAATTTAATTCTCTATACCTATTCCGGCAATTTCCAATCTTAACTCCCTGTATAAATATTTTAATGTAAAATTTCTTATTTTGCTTAAGTTTATTCAAAAACGATTTTCAAAATTCATCCTAAGACCATGAATTTCAAGCATTCGTACGCAATATTCATATATTTTCGGAACATTTTATTTTTTTTTTCATGATTAGTTCTTAAATCAACTTTATATAGAAAAACATCTTTTGTAAAAGTTAACAGAACTTAAGGATTTAAGGATCATTTTAATTACCTGATTATAATATTGTGTTACTACATTTAAAAATAAACTTAAAATCAATTCTTTTACTTCATTAAATAACAAACTGATTGGAATTATAAGTATTTAAAAATAATTCATGTATTAAAAATAACCTGATAAAAATTATATTTTAGATTTAATTATAAAGAACATATTATATTTCTTGAAAATCATTTGTATCCTGTAGCTGATGCTTTAAGGCTTGATTTTAATTTATTAAGAAAGTTTGACTTATTTTTTTAATTCAATGGAACCAAAATTTTTTACAACAGACAATATCCTTTAAAAAAATAATAATTTCTTTGCAAAAATATACTAACACCACTGTTAAAATTATTAAAAATGATTATTGTTAAATTTTTAAAATTGACATTTTTTCAGATATTTTTAGCTTTAGCTATCATTTTTGTGCCAACTGTACTCAATTATGTGTAAACTGAAATCTAAATTTCTCAATTTATCACTTTTGCATATATTTAAATGAAAATATTTTTACTCACCTTGGAACTCAATATTACTTAGACAACAATCATAAGGAATTAACACATTCCAAAATGTGAAATAATATAACACACATCAGGTATAATTCAATAATGTTTAATTTTGGAAGATACATTTTTTCAACAGCATTATGAATCTCAATTTTATAAAATATAATTTGAAATTATTCTAAAATTCTTATTTCATGTGCTTTAAAAATGAAAATATGTATTTTCTTACATTTTTTTATCCTAATGCTTTATATCATACAGTAAAAAAATTATTTACTCGATTAAAATTTATAATGTACAAATTTTATATTTTGCTTTCCAAAATAACTAGTTGAAAATTCATAATTATGAACATAACTATTCAATACCAAAAAGAAAAATTCTGAATAAAGTGACTATTAGTGATAATTATAAATTAATATAATTTGTCATTTTAAATTGGGATGATTATTTGATTGCATAAGCATAAATAAATGAATAATCAATATAAAATTTTAAATTTTGATAATACATTATATTTATTTTACAATCAGAACAATTAAAAATGAATTTTATTTATATTTATTACATAAATACTATGATTAATAAGTCAAAACTTAAAAGACTGAAGATATCACAACATCAGTTGCTTTGTCCGACTAGAATAAAATATCTCAAAATGAAAAGATGATAATATTACTGCATGTGTCTTTACAGCTTCATTAGAGTTCAAAGCTTTTGTCTAAGGCGAAAGTGAAAAACTGAAACAAAAGAATTGTATTAAATAGCTTGATTTGCTCAAATTTAATATGAACTTTTTAATTTAAGATATAATATAAAGTTTCAAGCTAGAAATTTCTTGAATTATCATTAACTAATAGAAAACATTTTGGTATGCTTATTAAAATTATAAATTATGAATATATTTTTTAAAATAAGGTAATGTGTAAAAAAATTGGACTTACAAAAGAAAGTAAATTGTCAAAATCTATTTAACTTAATGTCAATTTATTTCCGAACTAGTCATCTTCATCGTCATCGTCCGACGGTACAAATAAATCATTTTCTTCCAGAAAATTGGCCATAGTTTTACTAATTCCTGCACCAATAAATAAACCAGGTACTACTGCAACTATCACACGAATCAATCCAAAAGTTATTGTTTTTGGTTTCGGTAAAAGAGCTCCAGATTTTTTTGAGACGAGTTTTCTAACATGACAAAGTGTTAAAACTCCAGGCCGGAGCAGAAGCATAGATCGAGTACACAAACATGCCGCCGAAGTAAGAGACATTTTTATTAGTGTGTAATGGATACATTCAGAAAACTATATTAGGGCCCCAAAGATTCAAACAACGGATGCCCTCCAGTGGCGCAATATATAATTCAAAATGATTATCACAAGAAATTGTATATGATACATATCAATCATTGCCTGCAGCTGAATGAAAATTTTTATCCTTCAGCGCAAATATATAAATTTGAAAACGACATTCCAAATGTTTAAAATCTTTGATAAAGGTATTACACACCAAAACTATGTCAGGAAAATTAACTGAAAACGTTTAGCAGATTTTGATCTCAATGTAACGAATTTAATGATCACAAAGTAATTTAAATTAATTGGATTCAATACATTTTTAGTCTTTGAAGTCAGAATCTGACCTTTTTATAATAACTATACATAATAGTAATATTTGATAAACGTTTGTATAATTCTTTTTACGACTATTTATGAAAAGTACTATTTTCCAGCTCTATTGTACTTAAAAGTTCGAAAATTTCCTTTGTTCATCTTGCTTACTTTTTCAGATTCTCTAAGTTTATTGTATGTTTAATAAACAGTTATAATAGTTAGTATATAGTATATACTATATATTATATAACAATATAAGTTAGTATAATAAAACATTTATGTTTATTGTAAAAAATTCAATAATTTTGACCCAAGGAAAGCTATTCTTCATTGAAGTATGGATTAAAAATTTGGTTAGATGTTTCTTAAAAGTTGAAGAATAAAATCAAAAATTAAATTAATTGTTGTCTTTCTACATTTACAATAATGCAGTTTTTAAATCAAACGACACTTATTTCATTAACGAAAAACTTTTATTTAAATAATTTTTTCAAACTTATTTTGTTAAATAAATTTCAGTAAAAGTTGGATTTTTGTTGCTTTGTTAACTTGAAAAAAAGGAAAGAAATGAGCGTCTACCATTGGTGGCCGAATGAGGTGGGGATCATTTTTTATAAAGGAATGAAACTGATGAAGAGACTGCAGTTGCGATACGTGAGACAGTGATTCAAGTTTCGAGTTTGCTCGCCACTTGGCTTGGCGGCTTTTAACATGGACCCTACCAATAGGTAAGGTCCATTATTTATTCTCTCATAAATAATTCGTAATTATTCAAAGGAATTATTTTTTCAATCATTTTTAATTCACTAATTCTTTAAGAGACATGTTATCATTATAAAATTAAGTCGGATATAACTGCCTCTTTTCTTAAAAAAATGTAATTTATTCGAAAGATTTTACTTAAATTTGGCTTCTTGTGCTTTAAACAAAATACAAAACATCGTTTCAATGAAAAATATTAAAACTGTTTCTTTAATAAACTTTTTAAAAAAAGCTTGTCATTATTAACTGAAGTCTAGTCATAAAATGTTTATAATGATTATTACTAATAAAATTAAATAAAATAAATTATTTTATAAAAAAAATTTTTTATATTTAAATAACTTATAAAATATATATATAAGGTGTATATATTTCTAAGAATTAGAGCAACTTCGTTTCCCTGTTAGTAGAATGATTCTTTCCGCGATTCATTTATATTTATATCACGATAAATATATTTATTTTTCAAATAAGTTTCAGTAATTTTATTATTAAGTTTCAGTTTTATCACTATTATTATAGTATCATTCGGTTTTATTTGCCGTAAAAAATTTTAATTTTAAGTTTTTTAATAGTCGGTTTATAGAGGAAATATAGGCTCTTCAAAGAACATAATATATGTTTATGTTAAGTATATGAATTTCGGTTTCAACTGATTTGCTTAAAATACGAATCTATGAGTTAAATTATATTGACGTATAACAAAAATTTTTCAACAGTAAAAGATATTTGTTTTTACATTATATATTAAATTCTTTGTGGAAATTTTACTAGGTGAATTAATTTGCTTGTTACTTTCATACCTTTTATAAAACAATTATTTACTTAAATTAAATTATTATCATTATAATTATATGTTTAAAAAAAAGCAATCCTAAGAATTGTAAGTTATTTAATTTTAAATTTTTTTGAATTTTTTTTTAATTTCTTGAAACACTTCTAATATGTCTTCACAACTAGTCTTATTGTAGAAAAGAATAAATCGTTAACAGGGATATATCATTTGCTGATTCACGTTAAATTTCAATCGTTCTAGAATCGTTCATTAAACCTTAGGGAATTAGGCGTAATCGTTAAAATCCATGAAATTTTGCATAATGAAGAAAATATCAATTCAAAGTTTTTATTAATAAGTTAAATTATTCTTTAGGCTGCACGATTGTTAACTGAATAATGTAAAACCTATAATATAGACTCATCGGACGAAATACAGGAATATATCGGAGCCCTTCAACAGTGTTAGAACATATATTTGACATGCAATTTTCAAAATTTATAATTTTTACGATAAAGTTAATATTTTCATACTAGACTTTGAATAAATAATATAATATTTAAAGTATTAAAATTTTTCATACAATTACTTTAAAGTCATATCTATGAAATGGATATTAAAAATCCTCATCCTTCATTTTTCGACAGTGAAATAATTTTATTTGATATTAAAGTTTATAAATAAGATTCATTTTTAATTATCTGAAAATTTAAAAAAGATTACAAACCAGTATAAATAATTTTTTTTCATAAGTAAATAGGTCATACATTGCGATATAGTTCTTAAAAAAATTAAAGATTTATACACTAACAATAGAATCTCACTTTTTTTTTAAACATTAGAAATAAAA
>JAOWBB010007242.1:0-10912 GCA_028565995.1 Ricinus marginatus
TAACCCTAACCCTAACCCTAACCCTAACCCTAACCCTAACCCTAACCCTAACCCTAACCCTAACCCTAAACCTAACCTTAACCCTAAACCTAATCCAAACACAAACCTTAAACTTAACCCTAACCCTAAAACTAACTCTAACCCTAACAATAACCCAAATCCTAACCCTAAACCTCACCCAAACCCTTACCCTAACCCTAAACCTAAACCAAAATCTTAACCCTAACCCTAAAACCCTAAACCTATCCCTAATGCTAAACCCTAAAACTAATCAAAACCCTAATGCTAAACCCTATGTCAAACCCTAAACCAAACCCTAACCCTACCCTAATCCAAACCCGAATGCTAACCCTAACCCTAACCCTAACCTGAACCCTAACCCTAACCTTAACCCTAACCCTAATACATTAACCCTATCCCTTACGCTGAACCCTGAACCTTACCCAAACCCTAACACTAACCCTAAGCCTAACCCTAACACTTACCCTTACACTAAACCCTAACCATAACCCTATACCCTAAATCTAACCCTAACCCTAACCTTAACCCTAACCTTAACCCTAACCTTAACCTGAAACCTAACCTTAACCTTATACCCTAACCATAACCCAAACCCTAAAACCCTAACCCTATCCCAATTGCTAAATCCTAAAATTAACGTTAACTCTAAACCCTAAGCCTAACCCTAAACCTAACCCTAACCCTAGCCTGAAACCTAAACCCTAAGCCTAAACCTAAACCTAATCTTAACACTAATCCTAACCCTTTCCCTAGCCCTTACTATATCCATAACCCTAACCCTAACCTTAACCCTAAACCCAAAGCCTTACCCTAAACCTAACCATTACTTTAACCCTCGTCCTAGCCTAATCCTATACTAACCCCAACCCGAACCCTAACCCTTAACATAGCCCTAACCCTAACGCTAAACCCTAATCCTAACCCTAAAACCCTAACACTATCCCTAACTCTAACCCTAAAACCCTTACACTATCCCTAACTCTAACCCTAAAACCCTAACAGTATCCCTAACGCTAAACCCTAAAACTAACCCTAACCCTAAACCTTAAGCATAACCCTAAACCTAACCCTTAGTCCAACCCTAACCCTAACCCTAACCCTAACCCTAACCCTAACCCTGACCCTAACCCTAACAATAACCCTAACCATTTGGGGACTGAGACGGGCCATTTCAGCACGGTGCATCTGACACCAAACAAATGAAGTTCCAGCCAGGGAGAAAAGCCCTTACCCTCCATCTCTGTTGTGCAGTTGGTGAGCCACTTTTGGCACTCCATGCACACATGGAGCTTTCGGCACTCACACGTTTTGTCTGGGAGCAATCTTCATTCTTAGTCAATTTTGGATGAAGACTGACCATTTCAGCGCGGGACTTCTAACACCAAACAAATGAAGTTCTACCCAGGAAAAAGAGGCTATACCCTCCATCTTTCCTATGCAATCTTCACTTTTGTGACTAGTCTAATCACCCAATTAGCTTAATAATTAGCACAGCATTACTCCCTATTTAGCCTTTAATGTGCTCCCTAATTACCGCTAAATTACCCATTTAATTAGGGCATAATTACCCCTTTATTTAGCCTACTAATTAGCTTTTAATTAACACTGAATTACTGCCTTAATTAGGGCTTAATTACCTATTTAATTAGCTCACTGATAAGATCTAATTTGCTCTGAATAACCCTTTTAAATAGGGCTTAAATACCCTTTTTATTAGCCCACCAATTAGCCTTTAAATTCCCCTTTATTACCACTTAATTAGGCCATCAAGTATCGAAGCATGCAACCAAATACTCCCTTTCCCAATGTCCCGCCGTACACCCAACCCCCTTCCTTACCGACTCTCTCGCCCTAGCGCTGACCCCGTTATCACATTACCTACTAAGGCTTAGGGTTAGGGTTTTAGGGTTATGGTTATGGTTTTAGGGTTAGGGTTTTAGGGTTAGGGGGTTACAGTTACGGTTACAGTTAGGGTTAGGGGGTTACAGTTAGGGTTCTATAATAATAATGGTCAGTCTTCACGAGCGAAGATCCGGGGAAGGTCTTTACACCTTCCAGCCTGCGCATTGGATTTTTTAGGTGAGACACAGTGTGCGCGGAACTGAGCCCACCCTTTAATCCTAAGGTTCATCTGCCAGGGCCAAGTGAGCTTGGACGGTGGCAACGAGGTCCTCAGGACGTAGATGGATTGTCTTACAGGGCTAATGAGCTCCATCTGCCCGGGGAGAGTGTCCCCAACCGGGAATCGAACCCGGGCCTTGGCGGTGGCAGCGCCGCGCCCTTAACCACTAGACCACCAGGGGCTCCCCAGTTAGGGTTCTAAGGTTAGGGTTTTGGTTAGGCTTAGGATTAGGGTTAGGGTTTAGGGTTAGGGTTAAGGATTAAGGGTTAGGGTTACGGTTAGGGTTTAAGGTTAGGGTAAGGGTTAGGGTTAGGGGTAAGGGGTTAGGGTTAGGGTCAGGGTTAGGGTTTAGTGTTAGAGATAGGGTTAGGGTTTTAGTGTTAGGTTTCGAGTTTACGGTTAGGGTTAGGGTTTAGAGATAGAGTTAGGGTTAGGGTTAAGGTTAGGGTTAGGGTTAGGGTGAGGCTTAGTGTTAGTGTTTATGTCAGGGTTGGGATTATGGTTAAGTTTTCGGTTACGGTTAGGGTAAAGGTTAGGGTTAGGGTTAAGATTAGGGTTAGGTTTACAGGTATGGTTAGGGTTAGTATTCGGGTTAGGGTTGGGGTTCGATTCAGGGTTTAGGGTAAGGGTTAGGTTTAGGTTTAGATTTTAGTGTTTGGGATGGGGTTAGGGTTTTATGGTTAGGGTTAGGGTTGAGGTTTAAGTTAGGGTTAGTGTTAGGGTTAGGATAAGGGTTAGGATTAGGGTTAGGGTTAGGGTTAGGGTTAGGGTAAGGCTTAGGGTTAGGGTTAGGGTTACGGTTAGTTTGGTTAGGGTTTGTTGGGTTAGGGTTAGGGTTAGGGTTAGGGCTAGGGCTAGGGTTAGGGTTAGGGTTAGGGCTAGGGCTAGGGTTAGGGTTAGGGTTAGGATTAGGGTTTGGGGCTAGGTTTACAGTTAGGCTTAGAGTTAGGACTAGGTCTAGGGTTAGGTCTAGGATTATGGTTAGTGTTAGGGTTGGGTTAGGGCTAGGGTTATGGTTAGGGCGATGGTTAGGGTTAGGATTTTAGCTACGGTTAGGGTTAGGGCTACGGTTAGGGTTAGGGTTGGGTTAGGGCTAGGGTTAGGGTTATGGCGAGGGTTAGGTTTAGGATTTTAGCTACGGTTAGGGTTAGGGCTACGGTTATGGTTAGGGCTAGGATTAGGGTTAGTGTTAGGGTTAGAGTTAGTGTTAGGGGCTATGGTTAGGAGCTAGGGTCAGGGTTAGGGTCACGGTTAGTGTTTGGGGCTAGAGTTAGGGTTAGGGTCAGGATTAGGCTTAGTGTTAGCTTTTGTGGCTAGGGTTAGGGCTAGGGTTAGGGTTAGGGTTAGGTGTAGGGTTAGGTCTAGGGTTAGGGTTAGGGTTAGGGTTAGGGTAAAGGCTAGGGTAAGGTTTAGGGTTAGGTTAATGGCTAGGGTTAGGGTTAGGGCTAGGGTTTGCGTTAGGGTTAAGGTTAGGGTCTTGAGCTAGGGTTAGGGTTAGGGTTTATGTTTTGGGTAAGGGTTAGGGTTAGGGTTAGGGTTTGCGTTAGGGTTAAGGTTAGGGTCTTGAGCTAGGGTTAGGGTTAGGGTTTATGTTTTGGGTTAGGGTTAGGGTTAGGGTTAGGGTTAGGGTTTATGTTTTGGGTAAGGGTTAGGGTTAGGGTAAAGGCTAGGGTTAGGGTTAGGGTTAGGTTAAGGGCTATGGTTATGGTTAGGGGTAGGGTTTGAGTTAATGTTAAGGTTAGGGTTAGGCTTGGGGGCTAGGTGTAGGGTTAGGGTTAGAGTTAGGGTTAGGGTTAGGGTTATGAGCTAGGGTTATGTTTAGGGTTAGGGGCTATGGTTAGGGGCTATGGTTAGGGTCAGTGTTAGGGTTAGGGGCAAGGGTTAGGGTTAGGCTTAGGGTTAGTTGGGTTAGGGTTAGTTAGGTTAGGGTTAGTTAGGGTTAGGGGTAGTGTTAGGGTTAGGTTTAGGGAATGATTAGGGTTAGGGTTAGGATAAGGGTTAGGATTAGGGTTACGGTTAGATTTAGAGTAAGGGTTAGGGTTAAGGCTGGGGTTAGGGTTAGGGTTAGGGTTAGGTTTCGGGCTAAGGTTAAGATTAGGGCTACGGTTAAGGTTTGGTTATGGGCTAAGCTTAGGGTTAGGGGCTAGGGTTAGGGTTAGGGGTTGAGTGTTAGGGGCTAGGGATATGGTTAGGCTTAGGGTTAGTTGGGTTTGGGTTAATTGGGTTATGGTTAGGGTTAGGTTTATGGTTGTGTTAGGGCTAGGATTAGGGTTAGAGCGATGGTTAGGGCTAGGGTTTTAGCTAGGGTTAGGGTTAGGGCTAGAGTTAGGGTTAGGGTTAGGGTTAGGGTTAGGGCTTGGGTTAGGGTTAGGGCTAGGATTAGGGTTAGTGTTAGGGTTAGAATTAGTGTTAGGGTTAGGGTTATGGTTATGATCAGGGTCAGGGTCAGGGTCATGGTCGGGGTAAGGGTCAGGATCAGGAACAGGGTCTGGGTTAGGGTTAGTGTTAGGGTTATGGTTATGGCTAGGGTTAGGGGCTAGGGTTAAGGTTAGGGTTTGGGTTAGGGGCTAGAGTTAGGGTTAGGTCTAGGGTTAGGTCTAGGGTTAGGGTTAGGTTTAGGGTTAGGGTTAGGGTTGGTTTTAGGGTTAATGTTAGGGTTATTAGGTAGCGTTAGGGTTAGGGGCTATGGTTAGGGGCTATGGTTAGGGTTAGGGTCAGCGTTAGGGTTAGGGGCTATGGTTAGGCTTAGGCTTAGGGTTAGTTGGATTAGGGTTAGTTGGGTTAGGGTTAGGGTTAGGGTTAGGGTTAGGGTTAGGGTTCGGGTTCGGGTTGGGATTAGGGTTACCGTTAGGGTTAGGGTCAGGGCCAGATGTGGTGTCTGGATACAGGATGGCTGCTAGCAATGCGCCCTGGGAGTTGTAGTTTTTAAGAACTCTATTACACTTGTGCAGTTTAAGGCTTGGATAGGATTGGCTGATAAGGTCACATGTGTTGTGATGTGTCGCCTTTTTTTAAACTACTCAATAAGCCCTTGTCTCTTCCAATAAAGCATGGCATTTGTTACACACCACATGAGTGTCATTTTCTGGTCCCTAGGACTGTTTATTTATGATATTAATACAACTGCTACTTTTGGCAGCCATAGATAACCTTGGATTCTGGCTGGCAGGAAAATGCTCACCTTGCTTGTCTGCACTCGGTGACCATAGCCCAAACCAATGCTTTCATCCCACAGTGAAAGAAAGAAGAAAAAGAGGCTCACACAATGACCTCTGACAAGAAGTGCCTGTAAGAACTTCAAAGACAGACCCACAAGCATCTTACATGGCGGATAGTCTATGCTCTGCCCTGCACACCCTGGTGCTGCCCATAAAACTCAGCCTCTCCGCTTCCCTCTCGTAAGAAACTTCATCTTAAACATCCCGTTCCCTACACTCATTTCAAAAGCCCTCCCGGCAATTCCCAAGCCTGTACCCGGCTCTCATCCGCTCTGTGCCTCAGAGCCCTTCACTTATCTTGCTGAGAGACGGGCCTGTCAATCCACCTTCCAAAACCATTTGGCTGCCTCAGGGCTTCCTGTAGTCCCTGGGTTCTTCTCTTTGTCAGCTCCAAGAAAGGAAACCAAAATCAATGCATGACTTTAGCAGCACATCGGCCATGCCCCAACCATTCCCACACTCACCCTCTCCTAAGTGCACCCAAGTCCTCGCGTCACTGCTTCCAGCAAGAGGTGCAGCTTGCCCCTCCCACTGCATGGCACATCTGGAACAGGGAAGAAAAGCTTTCAGGGGCACTTTTGACTCCTCCCTGGACCCCTGCTCCCCCTCAATATCTCCCCGACTTACCTGGGATGCTCATTTCTTTCCAAAGGTTACTGGGCTGGCACCTCAAAAGAGAAGAGGGGAATGCTTAAATGCCCAGCCCTGAAGTCCCTGCCATTGCCCACAAGGCCAGCGCCAAAGCACCTGACCTTGTTGCTCGGCTCCTCGACCCATGGCTCTGCTCCTCTGGGAATACGGATGGGCACTGCAAAGAAATCACAGAGGCAGAAGCAAATGGAGACGCATGCCCTCAGAGTGCAACATTCTGACCAAAGTTCCCATCTCAGGTTGCTTTGCGCTCACCTCTTAGTGCAAGGACTTCCTTCCCATTCTGCTGATGCTTGTCAGGTTGTGCACCACCAGAAAAAAAGCAAATGACAAAGGACGTTCTTAGATTCACCAAAATTAAACCTACCAGAAGTACTGTCTGATTTTTACTGGCAAGAAAATGCTCACCTTGCTCTGAATTACAGACGCTATTCGGCATCTTATCTCTGTCTACAAGCTCCAGAAGCTTCTTGACCTCTGACAAGAAGCACCTGCCAGAACTGCAAGAATGGATGCACAAGAATCTTATGTGTGGGAGATTCTACGCTCTGCCCTGCACACCCTCATGCTGAGGACACAACTCAGCCTTCCGCTTTCCTCTCCTAAGGGACTCGTTCTTAAAGCTCTCCTGGCAATTTCCAAGCTTGTACCCAGCTATCATGCCCTCTCTGGCTCAGAACCCTCGACTTATGTTGCAGAGAGCTGGGCCTGTCAATCCACTTTCCAAAAGCATGCCCCTTGGTTCCTGCAGTCACACCAGGCCCTGCCCAAGGCCCGCCCAACAGGGGCTGGGCCCTGGAGGCAGGGGGAAAGCCCACCCTGGGCCACCCTGTCTGGCCCAGCTTCCTGCGCCCTGTACACTCACTGCTGGACAGCCTGCACTGGGGTAGCATTTACTTCTTGGGCTGCCCCCACGGGGACACTTCTGTTTTATGTGCCAGCACCAGAGCCAACCCAACCAGTCCTGCCCCTTGTCCCCAGCCTGGCTCACTGTCTCCAATTGCCCCTTGAACCCAAAAACCAAAGGCCACCACCCACAGAGTGCAGCCCCACCCTCTGCAATGGGGCCCCAGGGGTTCCCCTCACCAAGCAGCCCCTGCAAACCCTTGTGAGATAGAAAATTGGGTGACCTGAATCCTGGATGCTTATAGTAAAGAGGTCAAAACATTTCTTAAATAACAGAGGGGGGGTGACTTTTTTATTCTTGACATTTCCAGTTCTCCACCTGGGGGCAGGATGTCTTCTAGGCTACTGTTTTATTCCATTTGGAGTGAGTGTAGCCACAGAGGGCTGAGCACTCTCTGGCTGACCTTGGCCTCTCCTGGAGAGACTCAGGCCTGGCTGGGCTGCCCCAGGCAGACGTTGCAGGAAGAAGAGCTCAGGCTGCCTCTGTCTGCTGTCCTTGAGGCTCAGCCTGTGCCCCATTCCTGCCCAGGGGCTGAGCCCACCTCTGCCTTGGGGCCTTGGGCAAAGGGCTGGCGAGGGAGAGACCCAGGAGCCTTGGGGCCTGCCCAGCTTTCCTCCTCCCTAGGGCCTCCCAGTTGTCTCCTGACACCCTGTTGGCCCCAGGCCTTGCCGGCTCCATCCCACCGGCCTCACCCCCCTCCTTGCCCTCTCTCCAGCCACTTCTGTCTTTTATGGCAAGGCACTATCTAAAGAAAACCCCGGTTATCAGCAGTGGCACCTGTGGGACGCCTTGAAGTGTTGAGTGTGCCAGGCAAGAGCAGGAGCACAGAGAGCCTGAGGAGCCAGGAGATGCTGTGGCTGGGCATTGTGCTGCTGTAGGGAGGAGCTGACCCCTCTGTACAGTCTCTGGCAGTCACTCTCAGCCGAGTTCTGCCCAGGCTCTGTGAACAGGGATGGAGTGCTGACAGTTTTCAGCCCCCTCGCTGTTCCACAAAGGCAGTGATGTCACAAGGCCCTTGCCTGGCACCCAGGAGATGGGCAAGGCAAGGCAAGGACGGAGTCTCTGAGATACCAGCATGCTGTCCCAAAGGCTGGGATGGCACGGAAGCCCAGAATCCATGAGGTTGGCAGAGACTTCGGAGATCAACAGGCATTTAGCCTCCAACCCATCCCCAGCATGTGAAGCAGACCACGGCACTAAGTTTGCCATGTTCAGTCTTTCCTTAAATACCTCCAGGCATGGTGACTACACCACCTCCCCTGGGCAACCCATTTCAATACCTAATCCGGGTTTCTGTCAAAAATTCCTGCTCCTGTCCCTGACAATCATCTCCTGACAGGCAGGTTCTCACGTCCTCTTGTCCAATCACCTGTTGCCTCACAGAAGAGGCTGACCCCATCTGGTTCCACCCTCCTGTCAGAAAGTTTTGGACAGTGAGAAGGTCAGCCCTGAGCCTCCTCTTCCAGGTTTGAAAACCTCAGCTGCCTCAGTTGCTCATCATAGGACATGCACTCCAGACCCTTGCCGAGCTCCATTGCCCTGCTCTCAACAAACTCCAGCCCCTCAATGTTCTTCATGAATTGATGGGCCCAGAACCAGACACAACACGCCAGGTGGGGCCTCACCAGTACCCAGTCCAGCGGAAGAATCACTGCCCTGCTCCTGCTGCCCACACTATTTCAGATACAGTCCCTAAAGGACATTAGAACAGCACCTGACCTTGTCGCTTGGCTCCCTGACCCGTGGCTCTGCTCCTCTGAGAATACGGATGGCCACTGCAAAGAAATCACAGAGGCAAAGGCACCAGGTGCGGCCTCAGCAGTGCCCAGTCCAGTGGAAGAATCCCTGCCCTGCTCCTGCTGGCCACACTATTTCTGATCCAGACCAGGATGCCCTTGGCCTTTTTGCCCACCTGGGCACCCGCTGGCTCTTTCTGAGCTTTCTGCACTGACACCTTTTGTCTGGGAGGAATGGTTGTTCTTAATACACCTGAGGACCCAGATGGGCCATTTCAGCACGGGGCTTCGGACACCAAACCAATGAAGTTCCAACCAGGAAAAAAAGCCCTTAGCCTCCTACTCTCCTGTGCAGTTGGTGAGCTACCCTTGGCACTCCATGCACACATGGAACTTCCTACGCTGGCACATTTTTCTGGGAGGAATCTTTGTTCTTAATCCATCTGGGGACCCTAACGGGCCATTTAAATGCAGGGCTTGGGACACCAAACCAATGAAGTTCCAGCCAGGAGAAAAAGCCCTTAGCCTCTGTAATGGGTGAGCCACACTTGGCACTCGATGCACACATGGAGTTTTCTGCCCTGGCATTATTTGTCTGGGAAGAATCTTCCTTCTTACTCTATCTGGGGACCCAGACGGGCCATTTCAGCGCAGGGCTTCGGACTCCCAACCAATGAAGTTCCAGTCAGGAAAAAAAACCCTTAACCTCCAACTCTCCTGTGCAACTGGTTAACCACCCTTGGCACTCCATGCACACATGGATCTTCCTGCGCTGGCACCTTTTGTCTGGGAGGAATCTTCGGTTTTAGTCAATCTGAGGACCAGACAGGCCATTGCAGCGAGGGGCTTTGGAAACCAAACCAATGAAATTCCAGGTCGGAACAAAGTCCTTAACCTCCTACTCTCCTGTGCAACTGGTTAGCCACCCTTGGCACTCCATGCACACATTGATCTTCCTACATTAGCACCTTTTGTCTGGGAGGAATCTTCATTCGTAGTCCATCTGGGGACCCAGATGGAACATTTCAGCGTGGGGCTTCGAACACCAAATCAGTGAAGTTCTAACCCAGAAAAAAAGCCCTTAACCTCCTACTCTCCTGTGCAGTTGGTGAGCCACACTTGACAATCCATGCACACATAGAGGTTCCTGCACTGACACGTTTTCTCTGGGAGGAGTCTTCATAGTTAGTCCATCTGGGGACCCAGACGGGCCATTTCAGCGAGAGGCTTGGGACACCAAACCAATGATGTTCCAGCCTGGAAGAAAAGACCTTAGTCTCCTGCTCTCCTGTGCAGTTGGTGAGCCACCCTTGGAGCTCCATGCACACATGGAGCTTTCTGCGCTGGCAACTTTTGTCTGGGATGAATCTCCATTCTTAGTCCATCTGGGAACCCAGATGGGGCATTTCAGCACCTGGATTCGCACAGAAAACCAATGCAGTTCCAGCCAGGAAAAAAAGCCATTATCCTCCAACTCTGCTGTGCAATGGGTGAGCCACCCTTGGCCCACCATGCACACATGGAGCTTGCTCATCTGACACCTTTTTTCTGGGAGGAATCTTCGTTCTTAATCCATCTGGGGACCCAGATGGACCATTTCAGCGTGGGGCTTTGGACACCAAACTATTGAAGTTCCAGGCAGCAAAAAAAGACCTTAGCCTTCAACTCTCCTGTGCAATGGGTGAGTCTCTCTTTGCACTCCATGCAGTCATGAAACTTTCTCCCCTGACACATTTGTCTGGGAGGAATCTTCATTCTTAGTCCATCTGGGGACCCGGACAGACCATTTCAGCATGGGGCTTGAGACACCAAAGCAATGAAGTTCCAGGCAGGAAAAAAAAACCTTAACGTCCAACTGTCCTGTGCATTTGGTGAGTAACCCTCGGCACTCCATACGCTGATGGAGTTTTTCACACTTGCAGCTTTTTTCTGGGATGAATCATCATTCTTAGTCCATCTGGGAACCCAGATGGACCATTTCAGCACCTGGATTTGGACACAAAACCAATGAAGTTCTAGACAGGAAAAAAAGCCATTAGCCTCCAACTCTGCTGTGCAATGGGTGAGCCACCCTTGGCACTCCATGCACACATGGAGTTTACTGAGCTGGCATATTTTGTGTGGGAGAAATCTTCGTTCTTAGTCCATCTGGGGACCCAGACAGGCAATTTCAGCGTGGAGCTTGGGACACCAAACCAATGAAGTTCCAGCCTGGAAATAAACCCTTAGCCCCCAACTCTGCTGTGAAATGGGTGAG
>JAOWBB010007243.1:0-10903 GCA_028565995.1 Ricinus marginatus
TAATATACTTAATTATTTTTTTCGTCTTGCATGACGACATGAGCTTACGGATAAACCTATTCCGGAAAATTATTACTAACATGTAATTTAAGTCTAGCAAAAACCTAACAAGAAATGAGATCGACACTACAATTTTCCCAAAACATACAATTATATAAATAGAGTCCAAATGATTGTTTATAACTCATGACTTATTTGAACTATGGATTTTCGGCGGTTCAATAATTTTATCGAATCATTTGGTCACAATTTTTAAATTAAACACATTTTTTTTTTTTACAATTCTTATAAAAACTTTACAAAATTTACATTCGGAACTCTAATGGGAACAACAACATCACTGACTAAATTACAAATAAAAAAAAATCTCAAAATTTATGGTATTCTAAAAAACACAGCAGTTCGAAAACCATAATACATTTGCTACGATAAATAAATTAAAAATATGCACAAAATTACCAAAGAATTATCAATTACATCTTCGAAAAATATTTCTAACAACGTTAATAACTCATAAAATTTCTGTTTTGCTTTTATTTAACACACTTAAAAAAGTAGAAATGTCATACGAAGGGAGATATTAGAGAAATATTATTTTTATTAAAATATTAACTCTGTAATTCTGAAATTATTTTTCTTTCCTTCAACTAAAATAACAAATTTGGTAAAGATATTACGAAAACTATTGTATTAACACAAAGTTAATTTTTTTTATAAAAACTTTCAGCATAAAACAATCATGTCATAAAATTTTGATAATGTAAATAAATAAAGAGAAAACCATGTAGCCTTACAAATTCTTAACGTGTATTTCAAATGTCAATAAGTTCACCAGCTATTAAAAAACATTAATTTTCAAAATAAATTTTATTTGTACGCTTTTATAATCCGATATATGGTTAAGTAAAAAATAATTAAAATTGTTTCACGAAGGATAATCGATAATTCTTGGTTTCAATATAAATTAGCAGTCGGTCTAATTCAAGAATAAAACGAAAATTATCAACTTTATATAAGACAAAACTTATAAAAATTATCCACTTTAATAATTTTACGTTTATTAAATCTAATTGTTGTATAAAGGGTTAAAATGCCATTTTATTTGCTTTATTTTTATTGCAATAATGAAGTTTCAAAGATTTGAAAAAATCTTATAGAATATTGATAAAATTTTAAAGTATTTCATTAAATTGCTTTTTAGCGCAATTGTACCTTTTAATTGTTTTATGATTCAATCTTTTTATTCGATTTTACAAAAATTAAGTCACTGATTTACATAAAATCGAAATTTTTACCTCTTTTTATGTACATAATCAATTATTTTTATAATGTAAAATATTAATAAAACTCAATCGCCTAAACATTTATGTATTAATTGAGCCTTAAATGTCATAATTACAAAATGTAAATTTCGATGAAAAGTAAAATCTGTAGTACTGTAGAATAATCAAAAACATATGAATGTAAGCGTATTTAATATGAATTTTAAATCCATGATTTTCTGAATCATTAGATGCGATAATAGAAGAGAAAATATAACAAATAATGATTTATGAAAATTAGATCGGAATAGGAATAAAATAGTTTTATGTGTATTAATATGCAACAATTTTGTGCATCGGTTAAGCTGGACCCGCTACATTAAAACAAATATTCACCTTACAAAGACAAAATTTAATTATAAAACTACTTTTCCATGCATAGTGAAATAATCTTTTATTCGTATCAAACAATAAAATTATAGAATTAGTTTTTGAGGGGGAGAGAAAGACAGAAAGAGAAAAGTAAAGGTAAATATCATTAAAGAGTTCGAATTTTAACTAGCAATTTTTTTAGGGATCAAGAAATGCTAAGCGTGAAAAAATCAAACACAACTACGCCAAACATAACTAAAAAATGGCGTAATCCTCTGCTTCTGAGTCACATTATGTCAGGAGAGAAGAAAAAGAAAACAAAATTGCTGAAAAAGAGACTGTCACCACAAAAAAATAAAAACACATTTTCTATGTCAACTCAGTCGTTGAACATTAGTGGAAATTACGTTTCGGCTTCTAAAACTCTTCCATTTCTTCATCGCTTGAATAATGAAAAGTCCAATGGACCTCTTCCAAGAAAAACTTTAGAATGCGTCAATACTAAGAAGGTGGAAAAACAAACTCTTAGTTCTGGAGAGCAGATAATGTATAAGAGATCGTGGTGCGTGAATGCTTCCTATGATAAAATCATCAATGAACAAAAGGTATTTTTATTTTCAATGCTTCCGATACATTATCTCAGACGTTTATAAAATTGGTTGACTTTCGATGAGTTGCGCAGACTCTCTTGAAATTCCACAAGTATCATCAGTGAAAGCAGAATATTAAATCATACTTTTTCTCGTTCATATCTTTTTTATTTTTCTTTCTTCTCCACAAAACACAGAATGTTCAGAAATAAAAAAATTAATATTCTTTTGCATTAAAACAAGACTGAATCAAGGCCCATGAAACGTAAAACTTCACCACAATTTCCAAATGTGATAACACAGTCCCAAGATTTGCCAATAACTATGTCAAGCCTGTCGAGCTATGAATCGAGGATGAAGGAGAATAATTTCGAAAGGTAAGATCTGAAAATATAAGAAAAGAAAAAATATATATTTTCATAAACACTCTTCATAATATTTAGTCACCCCCCAAAAATGTCAATTATCTGTACACTGATTATTAGGCAATTCGCTGACAGTATAATCAACCGTATTTAACCTATACGTTCATAATGCACGTTTTTACCATATACATTTATTCATAAACGAAAATTAATTGTAAAAGTTAATAAAATTCATTAACAAATTAACAAAAATTCAATTTAAAAATTACATAATAATTATGTAATAACATAATGAAGCGCATATATATCCAGTATAACGAAATTCGTTTTACGTCTAATATAACACACATTTGAATATCTAAAATATTCAATTATATATATTATTCCAAGATAAAAAATTTTAGTAAAAATATATAAAAGAGTATGAAATTCCATAAGAAACCGATTCCTTCATAAGAAATTTCAGGTTATGAAATAATTTAAGAATGTATATCAAAATTTACGGTTAATTTTCAGCAAATGAATCATAATCTCTCAGAATATGAAACGCTAAAATCATTCATTCATTTATAAATTATTTTATGTACGACTTAAATAACGTTACTAAATATTAGTTTAAGAAGTTACATATTTGGATACTTAAAAATTCCCTGTCGAAATTTATGCGAACACAAATTTCAGCTTGACATTACCGAACATGAAAGTAAAAAGGTCAGACGCGACAACACCAAGAAGACTGCATCAGTCAAGTGGCTTAGCATTGTACGGGAACACGCTCGACCTCGGATTGCTTTCTGCTGTCCCCGGAAAGATTAAGAAAAAGGCTTTAGAATCAAGGTATTCGACGGCTCAATCGCGCAACTCCGAAGATGTTGTGAAAAAACCAAGAGGAAATCACTGAGAATATTTTTTTAATATCAGCAGTATTAAGTCCATAAATTTGTCATTTGAATTTTATTTATATATATTAGCATCCTCTAAGTCGGCTTAAATATATGTTTATATATTTGGCAACGGTATCTTATTGTAAACGAATGCTACAATACGATTAAGAAAAACTTTCGGAAAACACCGAACCAAATTATGAGAGTACAGAATCAATGTGATTCGATAATAATAATAATAATTCAGTAATATTATTTTGAGACTTTTAGTCTTCCAAAGTATAATTTAAGGCCGATCGCAAAAAAATCCTTCGACCGTTACAGCCTGCGGTCTTATTTCTTTTGGGTGAGAAACTAATATGAGTCCCGATGTTTTTTTTTTTGACGAAAAACAAACATCGTTCAAAAATTGCCATCAAAATGACCGATTTTAAGCAAAAGAGAGCTAAATAATATGAAAGCTATTTTAAAGTTTTAAGTTCTTGATGATGCAGACTTTTTACTTTAAATATTTTTGATTTTCGGTTGGAGGAAAGCAAATGGAAACGACACATGTAAATCTAAAGATTATGAAATATAAATCTCGTGGTAAAAAACTGAAATAATAGAATTTCAAACATTTTTGATGTTATTATACATGACTTTTAAGACCGTTTCATTTCACTTCTCTTTATATAATTGTCCAAATAATTTATTTTCATACAGTGAAATGTCAAAAATATGATTATATTTTTGGTTATATAGATAATCTTGACATAAACAACCGAGAAATGGTTTTTTTTAACATAAACATAAGGCTAATTATGAGAATATTTACCTTACCTCAGGTACTGGGAAAGGCACGAGATCTCCGATTACAAAACTCACAACTGATTGGACAAATAATCACCCTTATGAATAATAACTTTTAACATTCCAGGATTATGTTCCACATAACTAAAATGGGAGGATAAATAACATTTAGTGAACTATAACTGGTTTATCATTATATTATGAAAAATTCCGAAATCAGTAACTTCCACATTTCCAATTAAATGAAGTTATACTTACTTCAACCTTCTTTGTTCAAGCCGCTTCTTTATGGCGGGTTTTAATTTGGATTTTTTCAGGCGATTTCTTAATCCCCTGCCGGTAATCAAAAACAAATTTAATGAATCTATGCTTTTACGATTTAATCCACAGATATGCTGATCAAGGAACATATCGAGAACTTGAAGAGCTTCTGGTATAAACAGAAAATGAAGATCTAATTTTGTAGGAATTTCAGTTCGACTTTCGTCAAATAGCTTTAGAGAAATTGATTTCTGATTCATTTCAATGATGCGCTCCTTATATAAACTTGCCTGAGTAAGAAAAAAAATTATGTTAGAAAAAAGACAAGAAGGGGATGCATAACTGACGGGTTTCGAATTATTGGTCAAATATTAAAACAGAGTCTGAGCTAAGGGAATTCAGTTGGGTATTTAACGGTTCAGAAATTATTTCAATATAACTTACTATATGCGAATAGTAAGATGCAACTGAATAACTCTTCTTTCTAAAGGCTTCTTGAGCCTGTCTACAACAATCGTTTCTCCGCTTCTGTAGTATTGTCATCTTCTGTCTAAATTCAGCAGGATTAACAACTAAAACATCCTTCGAATCGGGACTTGCGATTTCTTTCTTGCGATTTGTCTGTTTGACAATAATCATCGGTTTCCTAGGACACTCCGTGACTTTCTGAAAACGAAAAAGTCCCCCGTTAAATAAAATAATTTATTTTCGATGCGGAACAAGAAAATCATACAAGAATACCTTCGCGCTTTCCTCTTTAACTTGTTCTATTAGTTTGGTTTCATAGGCTGCTAAGAACTCGGGTGCTATAACAGTTTTCGGTGATTCATCATTCAGATTATCGAGAATCTCGACGGTTTTTTGAAATGAATAGCCTTGTCTTCGAAATAATTCTAAAATCATGTTCCTCTCTATCTTTGGGTACGCTTCGAACAGAAGTTGCTTAGTAAGTTTTGAGGCGAGTGTTTCTTGAGCATTCCTTCGATTTTGTTCCTTTAAGAGAGGTAACAGAAAAAAGAAATTAAATAAAAAGTAATTGTAATTTTGCCGGAATGACCACAGAAGACGATCACAAAACGAAAAGATAAAAACAAAATACTTTTTATATCAGGCTTCAGTTAAAAGCAATGCAAGCTCAATTTTATGGGAATAAAGGCGACCTTTTCAGACGTTACAAAAAATCAATACTGCTTAATACTTTCCTCATTTTTTTTATAACTGTCTAAATATCATTAAGGTTTTGATGAAAAAATTTACCGTTAAATGTAAAATTCTCTTATTACATTCATAAAGGAAAAAAGGCAAAGCTCTGAACTACATCTTCATGTCAGTCTCATTTTGGAAATGAACAAAAAATCTTTCTGATTTAAAAAGTAAAGAACATAAAAAAAAATGATTATGTGAAAGTGAATTTTAAAAATTTTAACTGGAAACTGTATTAACTTTTCACAAATGTGTGTGTATCTATATGTGTGTGTGTGTGTGTGTGTGTGTGAAATTTCAGCATATTCAAATTTGAATGAACTTTTCCTTTCATTGTATCTTCATAAAAGATAACACATTCTTATAAATCAAAGGAATTAACTTAAGCGAAAAAAACTTCATTATTATCGATATAATGTTAAAATATGTACTACAATTTCATAAAAAGAACTGCAATTCATATTTAATTGTATTGCGCTTACTTCTTCTTGTTTATATAACGCCATTGCTAATTCCATATCCATGATTTCTCTTAAATCAGGCTTATGCTGATCATGTTCCTGTTCCTGTAATGCCTTAGCAAGAAGTTCATCCTCTTTTATCATATTATCATAAGCTGTTTGCATTTCTTCCACTTGATGATTAATTGCTTCAAGCCAACAACTGTAAATTTGATGACCAAGCGAGATCGGTATGTTAATTACGGTAACGGAGCCTAAAATAAATAAATAAATAATATAATGAAAATTAAGAAACACAGATAAATTTTCTGATTTTTCAAATTTGAATCTAAAGTTTTTGGCACGGGCACGAGCAGTTTCTAACATCTACAAAGAAAATTTTTTTATAAATGTATAATTCAACTGAAACTTAAGAATATGAAAATCTGCTCTTTTTCCTTTATTTGTTTATTGAGGTAAAGGAAAATTGATGGATATAACTTTTCAAGAGATTTTAAGTCTTTTTGAAAGGAAAAGTTAAAATTAAATTTTTTAAAGTAAAAATTTCTGCAAGTTAAGTTTAAGATGAAAAAATCAAAATCTTACCAAGTCCTTCATTATGTTCCTTATCTATAGAATGCCCAAATAGTTTCGCAAGCTGCTGAAAAAACTCGGGATCTATCTTCATAGGTATGGTGTCTTCTTCCTCCTCCTCTTCCTCCACAGCTCCTCCCACTGGCTGCTGAACATCATGGACGGATGGTAAACTAGGATAGAACTCCGGTATTTGGTAAGGCGTTTCGTAAAATGGGCTTTCTATTGGATCGTCGAGCTGAATTTCTCCGTGGCGCATCTTCTTCAGGAACAAGGTTTTGTCTTGATAACAGTCCTCATTGATTTGTATGCTGTTTTCAATTTGTTTCTTCAGCATAAGGGACAATTTACTGGGTACGGCCTTCCGATCCTTCCTTCTTTTTATGGTTTTCTTACCATCCGAAATAATTAAATTTTCGATGGAGACGTTATTAACGTTTGAATCAGCTTTTGAAGGTTTTTGATCCGCAGGAGTTTCGAGAAGCTGATTGTGAGGCGAGTCCAGCAGCAGTTCGACAGTCCAATGAATATCACCTTTGCATTTCTCGAGAATATCTCTTAGATTTTCCGTAGAAATATCTGGAAACATTCCGGATAGCATTTCTAGCGAACCGTCTAGAGACGAGGAACTATAATCTTCAAAATCCGAAGTCATCGAACTCTTATCCATCATGGGGTATTCCGTCAAGAAATTGCTGGCAATAGGATCACCATCTAAATCCTGGTTTATATTCCTGTTTTGGGGTATTAATTTTATTACATTGGAACTATCCTCTTTCCATAAATTGAAATCGCTGTGTTTGGTATTGGTAGATGAGTCTGTCTTGTTTGCGGTTTTTCTTTGGGGTTTGGATTGCGGGTATTGTTCCTTTAGCTCGGTCGATTTCTTATTTAAGTCTTCCCACGAAGAAGTAAAAGGTACCGAAGACCAAGACAATTCCACGCTTCGAAGCAGTTCTTCCGGCGACTTGTCTCTCTGAATTCCGCTTTTCTTAACCGTGCCCAGCAATGAGTTTCTGGGCCTTTCCGGCTTCGGCTTAAGATCAGGCTTTGTTTCTTTTTCAATGGGATTTTCCCACGAATTAACATCTTCGAATGCCTCGGGCTTATTCATCAACCACATAATGCTCGCGGATTGCTGTGACTCAACAGGAAACCGTGGAATGGATGGAAGTGGAATTTCTTCAAGATCTGGGCTTTTTTTGGTTTGAGCAGTACATTCTGCAACAGAATTTTCCGCTTCTGAATGCATCACCTCGACATTGCGATTTTTCGTAAGGTAATCAAGTAGCGTGTTTTCCACCGATGCATCTTCCTTGTCGGCATTTTCGCTCAGATTCATATATTCAAACCTTTCGTTCACTGATTTCAGCAAGTTATTGCCAGACTGATTTTCCTCGGATGTAGCGTCGATTTTGTTAATGAGATCTTTATTATCAGGTACCTCGGATAAGCCGTTCTCGGGCTGTTCTTCCATGCGTTTCCGCTTCTCGTAATTGTCCATAAGTACATCTCTCAACGATTCTTGAAGGGTAAGTAATTGGGTTTCTTGCTCTTCCGAACTAGATGAACTGTCTTTTGCGTTTTTATTTTCATCGGCGTCATCGAAATCTAGTAAACTGAATTCTTCCTGACTAGAGCAAACAGGATTTGTACTATACTCATAATCGATCAATGACAGTTCTTCCTGACTCGAAGTAATTCCAATGGGAGGTCTGCGGCTGCCTGTCACTTCTTGGTTTTTCGCATGAGATGCTAATTTTTTGTAGCTCGCCCAGACGTCATGTCCTTCAACAACCTTATGAGCCGCTAGTGAGGCATACTCCTCCTGAACATCTTCCTCGTTTACGGACTCTCCTCCACATTTATAGAAATCTTTTATTTGAGCTATTAATTCGGCATCACTTTCGCAGTCGCTCGTTTCCGAGGCGTTAGATGAAGACATCGTATCGGGTTCGACGGACTCGGACGGCGATTCTCTCGGCAAGGCGGCATACGCAGGGTTTGCGCTGTCGGCGTGGCAAAGACTCTTTCTTTCCGTTTCGGAAAGGGAAGATCGACAAACATTCGATTTTGGCAACGGTAAAACGTTGCCTTGTAGTTTTCTCATACGCGAAACGACTTCTGAAATGGGTACTCCGCTTTCCAAAACTTTCTTCTTAGATATCGGATCCATTTTCTTTCCATATTCCGCGAATAACTTATTCAGTTCTTCTAGCTGTTTTTCCTTATCTTCATTTATTTCTACCCCTTCCGAATTCTTTTCATCCTTTCCTTTCGAGCTGTTTTTTTTTCTTTTTGGCTTCTCTGGCGTCTCAATAACTGCATGTTGCCGATGCTGCGCAAGGGGAGAATTATTATACATAGTTAGCTCTTGAGAAACGTGAGACGATCCACACGGTACATAGTTTAAGCCGAACAGTTCGATTAATTTTTCTCCTGTCCAACCTTTCTCATACCTCTCAAGCATTTGCCTTATTTTCTCTCTCGGCACGGCATGAACGTTTTTTTTTGCCAGTTCTGCTTCTTTCGTTCGCCACGGCGTTACTGGTTCCAGCACTTCTATTAAATAACCCTGTGAAACGGCCATAGACACATACGGTTCCATTTCCCAAGCCTGCGTATGCGTATTATCCACGATCACAGGATTTGTTGCTCTTCTAAGTGCTTCGAACACTCTTCTTTGATTCCAATTATGCGCCAGGGGTAGTTGATGAGAATCAAACGCATAATTTCCTCTTCCTAACAGAATAAAGTAATCATCAGTGCTAAATATATGTTGACAAAGCTCAGTGCCTTTGGTAACTAAACTTACAACAACTTGAGCTAAATGACTTTTTCCCGATCCGGGTAATCCTCTCATTAATATTAAAACTTTCACACCGTTTTGGACTAAATGCTGAATGCGCTTAATTGTAGCACTTGTTTTTTTTACCTCTGGCGATTCTTTTATCTTAGATGGATGACTTTGCGCAGGCAGAGATTTAGCACTTCCTGACTTTTTAAGTTTACTGCCCTCTTTGCTGTGGGGCGGTATCATCGTTAATAATCCCGGGCTCTGAGGCTTGCTTTTGTAGTGCCTCTGCCAAACTTGCCCCGACGATAAGGAACTTGTGCTCATGTGTGCTGGATTACTCCTTAAATTGCTAGGCATCGCGTATAAAGAGTTATTTCCTCCGTCTTTATCCGATTTGCTTGATTTTAATGTGCTTGGTAAACTTTTCGGTTTGTTATCATCTCCGTCCTTTTTGCTGCCCCTTGAATTTCCCCGTCTGTTCACTCGTGCGGCATCTCCCAACACCATAAGTGCTTCTGTAGCTTTATTTGCTGAAACAATACAAAATTTATGTTAATTCAAATTAATATTGAAATTAAACTTTATTTGAAGCAAAACTTCTAATAATTCGGACATACGTAATTATTTTATATGAATTAATAGAAATTTTAGAAAGTAAAGAAATTCTACGTAAGTTTTGTCGTGGTATTCATAATTCAAAAATTGATAAAACCAAGTGCACCGAATGATTATTACAAAAAATATCGATTATAAACTGCTGAGGAAAAGAACAAGATGGGTAATCTTGAAATTAGATTGTAAAAAATGTAAAGTAATACCTAAAAATATGCATATAATAATATAAAAGATATGAAGTAATAACCAGAAATAAAGATAATACAAATGGGCATTTACTAAGCGGAAAAAACTGATTATCAACTAATCATTAATATCTCAGCATTTTAATGTTTGAGAATAAGAAACATTAAACTTTTTTATAGATTTACATTTTTGGAATTTTTCACTTTTACAATGTTTCAGACTTGACATTTTACTGTTTTAAAACAAAAAACTACCTGAACGAGGTTAATGAACAAAAGAGATAATTACATTATCTGATAGCATCTGTAGCGATAATAAAACCAATAAAACCTTTCAGTGAAGGGATTCTTATCAATATTTTATATACATTTATAATATATAGTAATATTAAATAATTGCAGTAATGATAAAAAATATTATATTTGCCATATAATATTTTTTGCCCAAAATATTATTTAAAAATAATGGAAAATAATAATCATTATGAATTTTGAAGAATAATTTCATATAAGATAAATCTCAATTTCATTTCAGTAAAAGTA
>JAOWBB010007244.1:0-10891 GCA_028565995.1 Ricinus marginatus
GTCAGCACTCTTGAGACGTTTGGATTCGTTGGGACGAATGAAAACGAGTGCGCCGATTTAGATGGAACGGATCGAAAAATTATTTATTTTTAACAAAGTTCGAAACTTCATCGATATTCGGTGTCCCTCCCCCGCCGAACCCAACCGACTCAGGAAGAAATATGCCTGCTGAAGAATAATTAATGGCTTCTGCAGTTAATTTACGGGGCCCTCGGCAGAAAAAGCATTCGCAAGAGAAATTCTTGGCTGCCGGAGGCACCATTCATTTGCACCGAGCACACACGAGACCCATCAGTGTAAGACGATGGAGCATTCTTAAAATTTTTGAAATTTGAGGTGTGCTGCTTTTAGTCCACGATTAATTTCCGTCCCATTTTCATAATGCGAGCGACTTCGCCGTTCAAGGCGTGCTGAAGGAGTTATTCACGTTAAAAGAGGATGAATAGGAGATATCAAATTATCACGCATATCGTAATTAATTGCACGAAACTTTGCCTCGTCTCAAATTCAATGTGAAAATGCACATTTTTGCGTGGATAAATGCCGAATTTCTAGCTCTGTCATTTGAAAAGGGAAGAAAAAGAAAAGTGAGAATCCCCGGTCGCCGGAAAGTTCATTTTCCTCGCTCTTATTTTCTATACCGATTCAGTGTCAAGGTTCCAAAAAGTAAATAATCCAATAACTGGAGTTAACGTAGAGAGAATCAGATAGAAACCTTCCGTCGTTAAGATTTTCATCCTTTCCGGCAAGTAAAAAGGAAACAGAAATGAAATATCGGACCCGAAAACTTTTCCAATTTTCCGGAGATAAATATTACAGAAATTCGGAGTGTACTTTGAAAAATTTTTTTAAGCCGAAAAAGTGTCGGAAAGTGACTTTTCCCCCGGGGGCGCGGGGGGGGGGAGGGGGTGCGTTCCGGATTGCATTTTCGGCTAAATTTTTCAAACGTCGCCATCGGCAGATTTAAATGAAATTCAAAATCTCGGGTTTCAGCCGGGTTTTTCTTCCTAACAAAATTAAAAGTCAGCATATTAAAAGGTTTTATTATTATTTTTTTTTTTCTTTTTCGCGAATTCCGTAATATTAAATCCGAAATGCAAAAATTTTAAATGAGAAAATGGAGCGAGACATCGACGAAAGGGAGTCGCAGAAATATTTCGTGCCGATACACAGATCCATCCACCTTTCATCGTTATGGAAAAAGGCTTGTTCAAAAAGGAAAGGGCGTCGTCATGCAGAACGTATGCACGGTTTTTACGATTTTATATCGCGGGATAATTTCATTTTCCCCATGCTGAAAACGAAAATGAGGAAACGTACTTATGCGCCGGAAGAATCCTCGATGTCCCGCGGGAAACCGTGGCAGTTTACTTCCTTTCCGAGGCAGATATTGTTTTAAAAAACGCCGGGAAGAAACTCGGGGGGGGGGGGAGGGGGAGGAAACGATAAGGCAAAAGGATGGAAAAGTCGGATTTGATTAAACCGGATCTGGGGAGTTTACCCGCAGGAAGGACAATTAAGGATTACCAACCGATGCCAATTCATTATTTAAGGTTTATTCTTTCTCCCTGTAAACCCGCGATGGCTGTCTTAGGCTTTCCGGTTAAAGCAATTTCACCTTTCATTTTCCGCACCGATTAAGCAATGGGCTCGTCTCTCGTTAATTGTGATTTTTCTTTGTTCGGGCGAACCATGGCCTAGCCTCGAACGGCGCGAAATGCGGAGACCCGCGGCAGGGGAATTCGTTCGAAGTGGATGGATCGGGGGAAATTTCTAATTGCTATCCCGCTTCCGCAGGGAAATAGGGCGGACGGAGGAAGAGGAACCAGGGGCGAGAACTGAGCATTTGACAAGTTACGCTCCAGAGATTAAAGTTAAGCTGACGGCTTTCGAAAATTTTTCTACTTCCCTCGAATCTTTCCTCGATTTCTTCTCGCCGCCTTCATTTTTCTCCATCTTTCCTTCCGCGCACCGATTCCTTTTTAAAAATCGGAATTAAAATAGCCTCCTTGAAGGAAATTCTTTTTGAAAGGAGCATCGAAAGAAAGGCCCACGGAATGCGAGCGAAGCTTGCGGTTTAAGGCCGGCGAAAATCGATTCCATTAATCAAACGTCCAAAGTCTGACGGAGCACAATGCAGGGACCCCGCACTGTAAGGAACTGACAAAAAAAAAAAAAAATTCAGGAATGCGAACGATGCGCTCTGACGAAGATTGATTCCCGCCGGTGCGATACCGGGGGGGGGGTTTCGAAATTTATTCCTGTCCCCGTAAACCGCAAAACCAAAAATCGCGGCAAGACGACAAAGATGACGCCGCAGGTTACCACCAGACGGGAAGTTCCAGCGCAAAAGGAAAGGCCGACTTGGATTAAGTTTCGCTTCGCGGTTCTTTTTTATTCGCAGTTATTCGTCGACGGAGGAGTTCCTCACCTTTTCTCCTGTTCAAACGAAGAAGTCACAGTTATAGTTAATGGAAATAATAACATTAATAATAAATGATTAAAAAATACAGAAAACCGGCGTGTAAGACAAAAGAAAGAAAGAAAAAAAAAATTAAAAATAAAACATCAAATTCTTTTTGTAGTTTTGCGGTTTTCATCCTGGTTCAGCGTTTATTTTTTCTTTTTTTAAAAGTTCGTATTTTTGAAAAATTTACACAGCACCTGTTAAACTAGCTCAAAGCCAAATTTTAACAGACAGCAGAGCCATCGGGGAAGATACAATGTGCCAAGAAGTATCTTAAATCCGGAGCCGGTTCACATTTACGATGCGGGAGACGTCTTTCCGAGCGAAAAACGCAAGGGAAGGCTTCATTAACCGTAAAACACAAAAGCGTCTCGGAGGCCTACCGTCCACCGACAGCAACTGCGCTTAAGATGCTCATGCAGCAGACGAAGCCCCATTGCGTTTCGCCTCAAAAACAATTTCAGACGGAGGAATCGCCCTGCACGAAAACAAAACGGAACCTCGTACGACGCGAAAAATCGAGGCTCAACCAAAGGAAAACGGCGTCCCATAACTTGTCCAAAAAGCGAAATGATTCTGAAACAAATTTCAAACGCGGATTCTGATCTGTTGGGAGATGCGCGATTGCCCTCGACGGAAATAGAAGCAAATGCACGCCAGATCAAAAAGTGTGTGCATTAACATCGAACGAGGCGAAAAAGCGTAAAATAACACGGGCATAAAGGGAAAAATGAAACGTTCCGGAAAATATGATAAGCATAATAAAAAGAAATTTGACGTGTCAAAAACGGGTTTAAAGGGATAAGCGACATGTGTCTCCGCTCGTGGAGCAACATCAGCAATATTGACACGGGCTCCGGGGAAATCTTTCCGGAAAGCGGGAGGTTTTTGTACCGGGCAAACGGGAATCTCGAAAATGGTTAATTAATCGAACGAGAATCGAATTCGACGTGGATTTATTTTTCGCAGTTTCCGGACCTTCAGCGGTCCGCCCTCTGCTTTCCTCCTCTCAAGCCCTTCACTTTCACTGCACCTTTGGAAATGCGAACCGAGTGAGGGGCTTCGTGATTTTGTGCCCGGGATCCGTTTCGCCAACCTTAAATGTTTTTCGGGGCTTCATTTTTGCTTCGGCGCCTATCCCCGATTTTAACGCCAAGCGCCCACTTTAAACGGGCAGAAAATATTTTTTTTTTTTTTTTAAATTTTTACGCAAAAAAACTGGTCGAGGCGGATTCTGAAAATGAAGCACGTCTTTGGACGAACAGCGGAAGGCACTTTAAATTATTTCGGGACTTTTTATTACCCGAAGTAAAAAAAAAAAAAAAAAAAAAAAGGAACGTTCTCGCTTCGCAAACACGCAAAAGGGAACCGATTGGATTTCCCATACAGCAAACGGGATCGGCTCTGAAAGCGCGAAAACGAGGGAAAAAGCACAGTTTCAGATAAAAGATTCTGCAACAATTTAATCCGCGTTAAAGCTCCTCCATTATTAGGTAAAAAAGCCCTTCTCCGTTTATAATAACGGAACACATAAGCAAAAATCACTTTTTGCTAATGAGTAAATACCACGCAAAAGAACTGTTAATGAATATTTCCTAATGGGAGATCCTTGCTCCCGGCAAAGAGATTAGCACCTCAGGCCTGAGATTGGACAAATCCCTGGGATGGCTCGCGAAGAAGTACATGAAATTTCTAATGACTAGGTTAAACGCACGGCTGAAATTTGGTCCAGGCAGACTTTCGCGGGGTACACGTAAGGAAAAGAATTACGCTGGTGAGCAACGAAATACTTTAAGGATAACAAAAGGTGGCAACGACCCTTACGACTAAACCTCCCTGTTTGAAGGGGCACAAGATTAATGAAAAGTCCGACCGGGATCAAACGGAGCACGCGAAAACCGTGAGACAGCCGCTTGCAGAGGAGCGCTTTCCCTTTTTGAAAACCTTTTCATTCGATTTACAAGGAGGCTGTCGAGTACCTGGTTAAGGCTCCGGGCGAATTTCCGGAGACGCTACCGGGTCACCGTTCAACGAGCGAGCAATTTCCAAACGGAGAAGACGACGATTACATTCGGGGAGTAAAATCCTTTATAAGGCATAATTGCATTTGGAGGGATTTTGCGGGGATTTATTCTGGGCTGTCGAGTGTCGCAAACGGATTACTCCTTTTTCCCTCCCGGATTAATTTAAATTAAAAACAAATAAATAAATAAATAAATAAAGAGAGAAAAAGAAAAAGAAATTTTTCTTACCTGAGTAGAGTTTCATTCATGACTTAATTCTTTGTGCGAGCAACTGCAATGAGAAAGAGGCTCACATTAGGCATTGCTGGGTCGTAAACAAAAACCTAAAAATACATTCGCAAAATCTGCATGTGATAGAAAACATTTCATCTGCGCAAGATTCCGAAATATTCCCCGGAATAAAATCCCCAAAATCTTAGGTTTAAAACCTGCTTTAAGTATTTGTTACATCGAATCGATTTTATATATACCAATTGCGAGCGATTATCAATTATCATTTTCTCACTTTTAACATTGAAAACAAGTAATAAGTGGTGCCATTTACACGTCAGGTACGCCTAAAAAGTTTTTCACTTTTTTCCCCACTACCGTTTTGGTTCCGTGTACAAGGCCTATGGAATCTCGTACCTTTTCTTGGCGCGTCCGCCAGTGACTCGGTGAATTTTCACACAAAATACAGAGTTATTTTGCTTAATAAAGATGACGGGAATTAATGCCGAATTCGAGTCTGCGGGAAAGCGGAAGATGAAAATTTTATGCGGGAAAAATTCGCCGGACTTCACGTCTTTTCACCGGGAATAAAACTGGTGAATTGCTTTTTGGGCGAAAAGACGGATTTCTCAAACTTCCGACGATTTTTTTTTTTTTTTTTTTTTTTTTCCCTCTTTTCTTCGCTGGAAGAAACGAACTTAATGCTGATATTTTCATAAAGGCGGAATCCGATAAATTCGCATCCGCTGCAAACTGGAATGCTAAATCCAATACCTCGAATATCCGGAAATAAAAGTTTAACAGCAGCGCTACGGCTTTGCTCAACGTTCGCTGAAAAGGTATCCAAAATTACGGAAGACTGCGTGAAATTCGTTCAAAAAGCAAAAACCGCATCTCCCGAAGAGACAGTTCGCTCTGTAAGTTATACACGTGTATTTTCGACGTGAACGCGAGGTGCAAAACTACAAACGATAAAAAATTCTTATGGATTGTGCTGCGCTCCGCAAGACATCACCGCTGAATTGTTAGGCGGACAGCTATTTTACTCGCGATTCATTAAGAAAAGGCAATTAATCTGGTTTTGCGGTCAAATTAAGGACTTTTTCTCTTCCGTGAACGGGAAGGGCACCAGCCAAGCAAATCGCTTAATTTTGTCGTTCAGGTTTCAATAAAACATAATATTGATCCCAGTAAAAAATCAACTGGCAAAAAATACTTAAGGTTGCCTCATTTCGTTTTCGCTTAACGTCGAGCGTCTTTATCCCGTCCCATCGAGGCGGTTTTTTTCCTCGACAGGTTTTGCTTTTAAGCTTTTAATAATGGATCCTTAACGGTGGTCAAGAAAAGTGCAATCTTTCAGATTATGTAGGGATCGAGAAAGCCCGAGTTCCAGACAAATTCGTTATGTATCTCGTTAGGTACATATCAATGAAATGATTGCAGTATCATTATTAATAGTGACCCGCCATCAGAGAATTTTTTTTTTTCTATCAATAAACCCACAATTATTAAGTTTATATGACTAACAGATGAAATAGCGATTATTGATTTTAAATCCATTTGAATGAGGCACAGGATCCTTGAGTTAATTATTCCCAATTAGAGAAATCCTTGAAATTAGGTAGCTGACCGATTCCTTTTAGGTTAATTTCTGCTGTCTTTGGTCCTTGCCATTTGATATATGAAGAACGAAGTACGTTTTCCTTTGTAGCCTCAAGGATGCGGAATTAAATGGAAAACTGCATGAGAGTCGCATGCTGAAAAGGAAATCGGCGGGAAGCACAGTTTCGGAACGGTCCTTCTCTGGTCAGGCACGGAAAACTCAACGAAAGCCAATATCCCGAAAGTGAAATTTTGATGATTCTCGAATTTCAGAATTGTGCATTGGGAAGGGACACATGGATTCCATGATTCAGGTGGTTTCTCCTCCAAACGGTGCCGGATATGACATTGATTCCTTTCATGAACTTACGTTATCCGTGAGTTAAATTCAATATTCTGTGAAACGTAAAATATCTAAGTGCCTGACTTTCATCCGGCCATAAATATAATGCAGCGTCATTGGAAATGTTAATTATCATATTTTTAAACGAGGAATAATATCGTTGCAGGAATTCCAACAACGCGCATTTGACATTGCCATTTTACCATCTTCGAGATTATGCCTTGAATATCGAAATCGTTGGTAGCGTTTTACAGCGAATGTTTTTAGATTAACCAATTCGCCAATTCCGCCGGAGATATTTTGCGAAAGATTGTTTCTTAAGCAACTCTGTCGCGTTGTAAAATGTACGAAATTGCTTTCGGGTGGTTTGAACGTTCGGAGGCCAATAAGATTAGATGTTCCATTTGCGGAAAGTGAGAGGAAAAAAAAAAAAAAAAAAATCCGATTGAACGGTGCGAAAAGGGATCGGACGAAAATTTCGATCTCCGTAAAATAGAAAACAAGAAATAATAGCTGAATTCTGCGACAACATAAAACTCGAAACAGCGATTGAAGGAGAAACGTCGAAATGTACTTTTTTCTTTTTTTTTTTTTTTTTTTTTTACAGTCTTATAGGAAGGAATGCCTTTCTATTTATCGAAAAATCATGGAAAAATGGATTGCTCACATATATTACTTCCGCGGTTGGAAGCCCTATGCAGCGTACAACATTACTGGCAAGTCATTTTTTAATGAATACACGAATAACGAACAGCGAGCATGAAAAAGTTTCACGTTTAAACGTCAAAATTCAATCTGGCAATACATTCCAAATAATTGAAAAGCATGACTTATTCGACGGGAGCAGAGTACAGACGGCAAAGTATACGAATTTCTTTTCTTTTCGTCAAAAAACATTTGCCAAACATCCATTACACGTGGTGGTAATTATATTAGGTTTGCAGTTTGTTTTCCACCCTTCGGTTGGGCGCAACTTATGAATCCGCCGGCAGGATAAGTGAAGTGCCTTCCCCTGTTTTTACGGGTGGCAGCGTGATTATAAATAATCCCGCTTTCGACGACGATAGCTAAATGATTCCACGGGATCATCCCTGCAAGGCGCAAAGATAATTAAATAACTTGACAGTGTTTTAAAGTAATCTTTGAATTCCATCTTATTCGGGATCTGCATAAAAAAAAGGTTCGCTTTACTTTCCTCATTTTGCCGTGCAATAAGGATTTTGTCGACGTTCCTAACATTGGGAGGTGAATATCTAGTGAGCTCGCAATCACGAATCCTTCGTTCAGTTAAGTTCCGACGGATTCCAACTTCATTATTTGAATTGATATGCGTATGAAATCATGATGGTGTGACGATTTCATGAGAATAAGTTACGATGCTGAACGTGGCACATGCGAGGAAGTAATCAGTCAATAATAGTGAACTATTTTTGGTAAAGGACGAATGTACCCACCAATGAATGGCGATGAGCTAAAATTTAGGTGCTTAAACAAAACGCACTGATATTCAGTTATCGAGAACCTGAAATCACTCTGTAAGTTTTTCATCTAATAAGAACTAATAAAATCCATACCTTTTTTTTTTTTGTCCGAAACTGAACTTGCACTCCAAAATATCATTTGGGAAACCTCGGTTAGACTTATCTGACGCAATATACTTGCAGTCGCAATACCTTTTGAGACATTGCCGGGGTGTGAATTCGGAGTCTTCGAATAAAATACCTCCCAGTTATAAGGTATCCGTGATTTAAGGGAATTTTAAGATTATTGCAATAGTACATTATTATGCAGTTAACGATTCTCATATCGAGAGTAAATTTATGATTGCGCACAAAGGATCACCGCGGCGACCTACAGCAAATGGCGATTAGTGGGCAGAGTTTGGGGCCGATTAATCGTCGACGCTTCCGTTCGAGACGCGGCAAGTCTCCGCACATCTCGCTGTCGTTTGCCGATCGGAAAGCATTTCATTTTGGAATCCCGACAGCAAATTAACGCCGCGTTTTCCGTCGCGCGCCTTTCGTGAAATTTAAACGAAAATATCGAGATTCTGATCAATTCAATGAAATTTCGTTCAATCTCAGATCTGGAACCTATCTTCGCTTTCCTTAGTCAGCACGTGTCGCGCAAAACGAGACGCACGCAGAAACAGACGTAAACAGAATGAACGTCTGATCCTTCTGTTTTTATATTCTCAGATTCCTTTAAAAACAACAGCTCAAGATCTCACAACATTTTGACCATTATGGTACGTGAAAGTGTTGCAAGGCATAAATCTCGCCTTACAAACATATCACAGAAAACTATTTGGTAGTTAACGAAAAGAAAGCAGCTCCTTTTCCCAATAAGTCAATAATGAATATCATTTCCAGTGCCTTAAAAGCTGAGCTGCAAATATTTCTTCAGTCGATGCCATACCCTCCTTTTAAAGTATTCTTAAATATAATTTTAAAAACGTGCAAAATCGCAAATTTCCTTTTGGAATCTAAACTTTCGAGTCGGAAAATACAAACAAATGCCTGTTAAAGCAACAAAAGCGACTAATAATCCTTCCCAGCTCCTGTCGAACACCGTTACTTATTGCGACAAGACGACCGCAGCTTAATCGCAGAATCACTCCCAGGTTAATATTTCGATAAAGACGGCGGAAGAAATGTAAAAATCTCAAGAATGTGCAAAAATAATGGCAGGACCAGGTTGCCTGAAAACTAGGAAGAAAGAAGTGAAATTAGGAGACAAAAAAAAAATCCACAAGAGGAGCAAAGAGACAACGTGAATACTTGCCTTGCAGGTCGGTTTGGAAATATTTTCAGCTTTTGGCATTTCAAGCGAAAAGTCGCAGTACAGAGAAAATACATTTAAAATGATTCAAGCAAAAAGCAATGATTCGTATTATTTTATGGGATTTTTAAATAATTACAATAGAAAAAAGAAATGACTAGAGCGAGCGGTTCTGAAGTCAAGGTGTCCGGCGAGTGAAGATGAACCAGAAAAATGATTCCTCTGATGTTTATCAGTGCGTTTTCGATGTCAGCGGACGTCTTAAGCGAACCAGGCGGCAATGACCGGCGGAGCGCATGGTCCGCAGAAAGGGCAACACAATTAAAAGCACTGGCAAACTACTCCGTTCGAAGGGGCCCGCCACAATTTTCTCCGGACCCGGGTAACTAACCTGAAAAAGATCATGAATGCTTATCGTTCCCGAACGGAGCACAATCCGATGCGAGGGAAAAGATGAACGGGCTTCACTGCAAAACGTGAACAGCGGACGCTGCGATACTGGTGCATAACTCGGCTGAAGATCCACGAGGCACTGCTGGCCGGAGACCGGCAAAACAGCACGAGCCCTCCTCTCTCGATCTATCCCGGAATCTTGTGCACTACCAAAACGTGAGACTCCGAACGTGAGTTAAGCATTATCAATGAACTTGATTCCTGTGCAACGTGCTTCACCTGATGGCAAAGCAGCGCTATATGACTCGCATGTGTGCCGTGTGCACAACGCTAAATAGAGGAAACAGAAATTTTTATGTCCAAAAAACGAAAAAAAAAAAAAAAAAACAATAAATTCGATCGCTAATATTGATCGGCGAAACAGCTTTTTTTTTTTTTTTTTTTTTTTCAATAAATGCAAATTAAAAAATAAAACTTTAAAAGTATCTCGGTATAAAGGATGGGATATTGAAAAAATATGGAGATTAAATTTTTTTTTTCGCAAATACATCGAAAACCTGGAAAAGCGATTAAAATACGCTTTCCAGTTTTCCAAACTTTCCAAAAAAAAAAAAATTTTTTTTTTCTTTTTTTTCCAATTTCTCCGTAAGCAAAGGGAAAATTGTGCGACATCTTCGCGGGAAGAGGAAACTTCGCGATGATGCCCAAAAACTTACGACGACGAAACAATAAAAAAGTTAAAAATGAAACTGCTGGCATATGAGAGGAAAAAAAAAAAACTCAATTTCAAGTGGCTATTATATGAAAATCCACTACTCCTTTAATTTGAGGATTTTTATGCTGAAGAGGAAAAACTGAAAATCATAAATGTGATATATCCGTAACGTAATACATATCTATATATTTCAATGTATTACATCGTCTTTTTCGCGTTAAATTTGCAAATTTCACTTCATAAAAAAAAAAAAAAAATAATAATAAAAACTGCAGCAAATCTGTTGTTCGTCCGGATGATTAATAAATTGCTCTTGAATCTTTTTCTCGAATTCAAACTTCAAGCATTTTTCTGAG